>OX387605.1:23048900-23136574 GCA_947568835.1 Protonemura montana
TTGAGAGTGTATTAGAAAGGACTACACATTATCCTAGAAAAGTTGAACCGATAAACATTAAACACGTGCTAGCATTTGAATAGCGGCCTGCATGAGACCAACGAAGAAATGTTTTCCAGAGCCGCCGACCATAGTTCCCCATGTAGAGCTCTGGGCAAGAGACTCAGGACCCGGGCGAGGATAGCATTCCACCGAACAACTCCAACCAAGTCATGAATATCACATGAGAACGTTTGCAAAACAGTGAACAAACAGGAAGCGTCGTTGTGACGTCGACGCCGCCGTCGCCGTCGCCGTCGCCGTCGCCGTCGCCGTCGCCGTCGCCGTCGACGAGCATGCTGGATGGATGGATGAATTCATGGGGATATGGGGAAATGGGGAAATGGGGATATGGCCTGAAGGAATAGCTTTGCGCGGAGGGCCAGCCATGGCCTGCCGAGATAGGGATAGGGAGGAAGACTATAAAATCATAGTTTTCTTTGGCACTGGAAAAGCCGAATAACCACTAAAATAAACCTCAAGTCTCCTACAACCTCCTAACTCAACTCAAATCCCGTACTAAAACTATTCAAAAGTCCACCACGCTGTAAAACCATTTCACCACGGGTCTTTTATATATACTAAACCAAATGAAAAACTTGGAACAACTTTTCGCTTTTTGCTAGAGTCGACACGCGGACTAATATCCCATTCTGCATGACATTCGATTCAATCGCAATGGTAAGTAAATACCATAGATCGTCGGAATCTATTGACATAACATATTAGAGTGTGTCCCTGCGCGACTCGCTCTGGTAGCACGGCTCCTTGCTCGCTAGCGTGTCTTCGGTGAAGTCCCCTGGAGTGGTAGGCATACTCTTGTCGTGCATGGGGGCGCCGGCTGCTGTGTACGAGTCGTCCCAGCCCGCCCAAAACGACTCGTCAACTTGACAAGACGTCGAATCGCTCGGATTCTGGAATCGCACGACAGGTTCGGCACCGTGCAGGTGTGCAATCGATCCCCATTCCCAATCACTCAAGCCTGATAACGGGACGGGAGTGACCCAGATGCTAAGCCGACGCCACACCGACGCTTGGCGTTCGTCAACGCAACAATCAGATCGGTTTAGCCACTTTAGTTGGAAAGAAAAGTTTTTTCGCATTGTTATTGCCGCCAGTTATTTGGAAGAGGGAGGCTTTCTGTTGAATTAAACTAGATGAAACGCGTTCGTTTGCTGCGGCAGCTTATACCAATATTGATAGATGTGGCTAGAAACTTGGTCTTGTCCCAATCAATACGACTGTATCAATTGGTTCATTGGACTTTCGTTAATTGTGAAAGATAACAAATTACTATTTAATGCCCAGACGGTCGGGCACCACGCGTCTGTGGGCTTAACTAAAACTTGTAGAAATGGTGGATCCTGCAAAATAAAGCTGTATAGGTGGTTTGCCACTTGCTTACTTTTTTCAATTTTCATCTGCAAATATGTAAATAATTGAGACGAGAAGCTGTGGAGTTTTCTGTTGAAAATTAAAAACAATTTTAAATTTTGAAGTGTTTTTATTGGATGCCTTTGATCCCGAACACGGCCGAAATAATTACAAGATAAAATCGATGATAGATAATATGTGATGGCGTACATCGCATGATAGATATCTGTTGTTCATCCTTCTATATGACAACATCTAGAAATCTACTTAGTATTAATATTAATTTAGATTATAATTGTTTCTCTCTTCGTGCTATTGACCTGAATTAAACTTCCTTATCGGTTAAAGAAAAACCAATGAACTTCATTTATTGATTTTATTATCATCGTCATTAGGTCTGTTGATTAGCTTATGATATAAGATTATTGATTTCCGCGCAAGCCTCGGTAATGACGACATAACGCATATTAAATTGAGGCTATAAAATTGTGTATACTCTCTGATAATCGTCAGCGTCTATCAATCATTAGGCGATGTTTGATATTGCCCTGTCAAAGTATGCGTCCACCGATCGGGGCCGCCAAACGACGGGGACCAAAGTGCACGCACACTTTTAGGAGGTGCACCCTGACAAACTCAGAAGCGTCGCTCCAACGAGTCGCTGGGAACAAACTCCGCCTGGCGCATAACTCGCGACCGTGTCACTTCGAAGTATCCACACATCCGGTAATCGGTGCCCGGGCGGCCCTCGCTCCAAGTCCCAAGTTTCCATGACTCCCAGATGTGCGCTAAGTGGGGAAACATCCACGACGCCTCCCCCCAAAACGCGCTCACACTCTGCTCTTCATTAACGCCCCTCTAACTTATAGGTTTGCATCTACAAGTGCAATTTATTATTCCTTCTTTAGCTAGGCGCTAGATACTGCTGCCTGCCTATCGTCCTAAAGTTTTCCCGTACCGTCGACAGGAGCTATTCTCAGCTGCCTGGCATAGGAGGTAGGCAATAACTTAAGACGGGGATCTCTTTTAAACGCGAGTACGTTACAATATCTTGCATCTTATTTGGCATTTATATCACTTACCAGGGGAAATAATAAGCTGGTGTGGTCTATTAAACCGACACTCGCACCACTTCCCCGTCCTTGTTTATAGGAAAGTGTGGCATACAATTTCCGAAACTGCTGCAATAACCATGAAAGCTTGAAAAGCGCGTGTATACTCCCGTGTCGCTGCGACGACTAGCTGTCACATCTCGGCATAGCTAAGGGGGAGGCGTTTGTTCTCTTCCCTCAAGATGCCAGCCATTATCGACGAGATACAGATAATAAGTTGTCCCTGCGGTCGCACGCTCGACTGGAACCCCATGAGTCTACGCACACACGCATTGGAATAAAGTGCGTACCTATAAGCTAAAAGAGACGCCGTCACAAACGCATGATGGGCGTCGATAAACGTGACAACAACGACACACCAAATTGATTTCGATGTGTTGCAGGATTTGGAACGAGAAACGCGATGTGTGACATGGAATGCGACGTCGCTCTGCCTGCAGCATCGATGCACATGTTGCACTCGTACACTGCATGGCCTGCTCGATATCGCTGATAAAATGCTGCTGCGAGTTGCCATTTCTTGTTACAGACTAAACAAACAAGAGCATGTTATATGCCAACAAAATGAAACCATAGGTCAGCCTCCGAACACATGGCATTTTGTGTATACTAGCGCTCCATTATTATTATTAATGCAATGACCAAGGGAAATGTAACGGCTAAATAAATGTGCGCTAATTAAAGTTTAAACTGCATGTGTGTTATGCATTTAATTACGCGATTGCTGCCAATTAGGAGCGGGCTCCAGAAGCGCCAGCAAGCAATTTATGAAATTCGCTCTCCGGCACGCTGACTGCACCCCATGCACTTGTCCTTTTTGTCTTGCATTGCAGCTACATGCATGCTACATGAATGTTAATGTTGACGCAATAAACAAATTTGCGACAAAATTACTAAATTGTCCGCATTTTCTATTCATATAAGCGACGGAAAAAAAAAGTACTTAACGTACACCATAAATAATATTCGTGATCCAATTCGAAATATTGCCATGTAACAATTGTTAATTTTCATAACAGCACGTGCATAATCATTTCCATAAATTAAACAAAAAGCACACCGTCGTATGCACACACAGACTTGAAAATGAGTGAAGCAAAGTATTGCGCGTCATTTCTCCGTCGGCGCTGTCGCGAGTTCGCGGTGTGGGCAGCTCGCGAGGTCGACGCTCGACGCCGACGCCGACGCCGACAGGTAACGGGGACGTCGCGATGCCGCAAGACGCGATCAGGTGTCTGTGTCATCGTTGTACAGCGTGAAAATCAGCATACCGACTGGTGCATTATAGATGCGATGCAAAATGACATTTCGAACAGGCAGTGGGTTGTTTAGACGTTGCTGTCGGATGCCATTGTCGACAGAGGAACTTAGGAAGAAAAACTACATAGCATGGCAACTCTATGATTCTTTGAATGATATTCTTTAATTACTGAATAATACATGTACGCGGTTTCTGTACGCGGTTTACCATCGGCCGATAAAAGCTGAGTTTTGAAACCAAGCCCAAAGCTAATGGAGTCAAAAAAGCGATAACGTTGTTGTTAATATTTAAAGTTATCGTCGTGCAGAAACGCATGCCATACGTTAAAACCCCCGTGAAAAAATTCACTCTCTCGTGGTCATTCAGAAAAAATTGCCACCCTAAATGTTCGCGTCGACCAGCTAGGCCTGCAAATCAATAAACCCTAATCAGTTATCATAGCAGCGGCAACTCGCAGTCACCATGCGTGCTGTGCGTAAGTGTGTGTGTGAGTGCGTTACGCCCTTCGGTCAGGCCTTCGGTTTGGCGGGAGTAGGAGGAGGGCAAAGGTCGCCGGGCGAACACTACGCATGCAGTATTGACCATATAGGTGGCAAATGACAGATTAATAATATCACCCGACATACGAAAGGTAACGACCTAAATGCACGCAATTGCCGGCCACCGAACCGACTCTCGCCGCCCAACACAAGCAACAGCCGCACTCATTTCTTTCCCACAGCGTTTACGCGATAACAATTGTATACATTTATATTCTAAAGTCCGTTTTTTTCATTTTAAATTTGCTTTATTTGCATAAAGAATGAGCTTGTGTCGCATTCGAATGGTATGCATTTCATCGTTTCTCCTGTGCCCATCTCAACTGATTAAAAACGATTGCATTTCCAACTTGAAAACACTTAAAAATTATACGACGAGCGCGATCTTGAAGCTGATCGCTTTGGTAAACTGCGCGACTTGCCAATTGCTGTACTTCTTCAAGTAAATTACTAATTCAGACTTTAACTGCACTTTTGCACTAACACATTTCCTTTCGAATGGAAATTGCCATCGGAGGCGATCAACAAAGACATCAGACCATTGGCATAACAGCTAAAGTGGGTTCAATCAAATCGATCCGGCGGCACAATACCTAGCCTCCATTTCTAATCAATTAGCATGGAAGATCTCGATAATAATAGGTAGGTACTACACGTAATGTCGAGCCAACACAGCGCACAAGGAAACCTGGTCCACCCCGCATTCAAAATACATCAGGGTATATGAGCACAGGATAAAAATAAAAAATAATTCCATTGTAAATAGAAAACAGTGACATATCGTTTCTACGCTCAATTTATGACGAAACCTCGTGTGACGAGGCAATAACTCAGTATAAGTTGGTTTGAATAGATTTATCTTGCAGCGGTTATTCGTGGAGTCGATACTACGTGCCCCCCGTGCGCGGAACGCAACCGAAAAGGGGGTCTCCGCCGCGGGGTGCGTCTTCCCCGGAGCCGTCTTCAATGCGCCAGGCCACCCGCCCCACTAATATCCAATATAAAGGCAGACAAAAAAATAACACCGATGTTTTAGTTCCACAAAGCGGTTCAATCCGAATCAATCCGACCACCCCGTTGGCTTTGCCGTCCCCCCCCCCCCCCCTCCCCCATTCAACCCACCACCCTCCGAATGCGAGTAAACGTATAACGCGTGTCCTGTGAGTGCGTACAGCACGTGTGATCAGTTCGTCCCCGAAATGAGACGATACCCAGGGTTGTTGTGCAAAATCCGCCGATCTGCAAGCGCAAGCCGTAATCTAGAAATATGATTGCGCGGATCGAAATTGAAAAGCCAAACGCGCCATTCGTGCGTCGTCGTTCGCGAGGTGGTTTAGATTTGCACGTAAAAGCTGTTCACGAAGTTTCACGGTCGATTTGTGAGAGAATATAAATAATTCATTGGTATGCACGAACGAGAATCAAATTTGGTACTCACGCCGTCTGCAATGGTTCTAGTTGCATTTTTTTGAGTACCCAATAACACTAATAACAACTGAGCTTTGGAACGTTACTGGGTAAACTGATTTATGAGATGCTAAATTTTTAACAGTCCCGAGCCGAACAAAAACGGGGCCGTCATAAAAATACTAAAAACGTCGTGTGCTGGAGTTAGACCATAAAAATGCCTGTAAAATTTCGGTACTTACATAAAGTAATATAATTGGGGAGGTTAATTGCGATTGTGTGAAGTCTTTTGAGGGAAACTCGAGTCAATGACTCGGAGTCGGCTCGGCCTACACTAGAAGAGTTTCAAAATTGCTTATGCAAATCATTCCTTTCATTGAATTGTGTTCAGTTCTTAAAGATGATTGCTGTCAGACGGGCATGCATTGCTCTTTTGAACTTACTTAGCCGAATATACCAAGTAACGCGATTACGCTGGACCCGTTCCGTTGGAAACGACGCAAAAAATCTTTATTGCGTCCAGTTTTGAACTGGTGTTTGATAATTTGCAGTTTTTAACGGTGCTTGAAATTATGTCAAAACCTTTTCAACTTCGGTCTTGTCGTACAACCTACAACGAGAACCTGGTCGGTCAACCCAAATTGGCGTAATTTGGTGTAAAGTGGCGTACACCTAACTCACACATTTAAAAGAAGTCGGAAGAAAAACACTGTCAAGTCTCTGATTGCAACGAAACGACGCCAACAGATCTCTGTCCGGTGTTTCTCTTCTCTTAGATCGTCGCAGCGATCGACCTCTCAGGGAAGTAGGAATCAAGATGTGACGGCGTCTCGAAAGATGACACGCTCGTTGCCTCCATTATTCACTCCATCTCGAGATGTCATCTCCCGTTGGTGTTCTATTTCACTTTGTCGCACTGGTGGACAAAAGTTAGAAATAATAACAGATATAATAAGTACATAAATTATATAAAATGTAATTTACATTAATGACCCACAAGTTTGTTAGGAAGAGTCGACGTCCCGGTCGTTCGCCACGTCACGAATACACAGTTAAAACGTACAATTGAATCCAATTTGTGTTGTACATAAACGACGAGGAACTAGGAAGACACTAGGAGCATTGTGCGAATGAAGGGACAGGCTGAAAGATCGGCTTGTGCAATATTGTGCGCTGCACATTATCGTCGTCGTCGTCGTCGTCGTCGTCGTCGTCGTCGTCGTCGTCGTCGTCGTCGTCGTCGCTGGGTCAGATTTATGGCATGAGCTTCCTTCGCCCAACTTTCTGTGGCACAGAATTACGCTGCTATTCTACACCATTTCCGGACGCGAGCGATATTTTTCATCTTTTTGCGAATGCCCGAATTATGCGTGGTCGCACCGGGACCAAGCCTCGCGGTACGCAGAGAGAGTCTAGTGCGATTCTATGAGGCATGGACCCAAGGAACGGGATATTAAAATGTTTAGCAAATAAGAGGTGGTATTAGGATGTCCTCCTCGGACAAGGCAAGGAACGACACACAAAGCAGATTGTCACAAGAAATGATTAGCTCTACCATTCATGAAGCGAGTGGCGATAAAAAGGGTAAGCCAGACGAAACAAGCACCGAACAAATATTTGTACACACATGATACAAAATACATCTTAAAAAAAAAACACATCAAAGGTAAACCTTGTAAAAGGTTGTTTCATGTAACGAAGTGTTGAGCGTTAAACGAAAATAATCACAACATAATTTTCTTGTCGGTTTGACAAATGTATTATAGAGAAATCCTTTAAAAAGGCGTGTCTTTTTTTTTGAAAAGAATATTTGTAATCTATTTGGTAAGAGGCACAATAGCTTGGAAATCATTAGAGTCAAACAATTATTTGTGGATGGCATAACACGTAGAAAATGATGTTGGCTATGCGTTCCGCTCACGCTGTGGTTGATTCTTGACGCGCTTGGCTCCATCAATGGGCCAAGGTAGTCGCGGTAGAAGGTAGCAGATTGCCACGCATTGTTCGTTCCCTGCCTAGCTTAGTGCTCCGTACCCAGTGCTCACTCGCACTCAACAACGGTCACCCACCGCTGACTACGGGACCGAGGGAATCTCTGCTCAACCACCACCACCAGGAGCCTACAAGTGCGTAGCTTGTACTCTGCCAGCAGCCTGCGTCATCAGCTAAGGCGAAGCGAGGGAAGCGACCGTATGCGACATCACATTGATAATTGTTCATATACCTTTGGTTTGCTCTTTACTTCATAGCCCAGTATTTTTACACGAATGAGATCCCTCTGTTGCTCAGCATGATCTGCAATTTTTAATGTATGCTGCCCATTGACCAGTGCCCAGTCCTCGTAGTGCACCGCAAGGCAATTTGAAACGTTTACCGCAAGCATCAGTGGTTCTTTCTGATACACGCATATTAGCTCATTTTAATCTGAAATGAAGCACCGCCTTCTCTCAGACCATGCCTTGCGTTACGTACCATGATACCTAGAAGGGAATAATGCATTTTGTATATGGCCAACATACCATCTTTTTGTAGTCCACAAGAGTATGTAAAATAGATGCTGCAGATATTATCGGCGGGGGTCGTTGCAGAGCCAGGGGGGGGGAGGGGTCTGACGAACTTATGACCCCCCCATCAGCGTTTATAGAGCATTGTGCCATCGTAATGCGTCATGACAGCCAATACCATTCCATTCTCCGATCGGCTAGTCTCGCGACATGACCATTCATATTTTATGCAATACGACTGATTTTGACATCAACCCATTCCATTCCACAGCTAAAAGTTACCATTTATTTAGCATACATAATAAGCATTTTCCCATAACTCTTTCGATGTTATTTGATGAATAAATAATATATAATATCCATGTCTATTATAGTACCTTCGAATCATACATTTTCAAACACACATAAAAATCAATCAATAGATGCACATATAAGTTTTATTGCGCGTGCATGGAAATTGTCTGTAATGTATCTCGGATACGAATCGGGCGAGCAGACAATGCAAATGCCGATTGCACCCCGCCTAGCGTGACTTTGCGCCGCCGCCGCCGCCGCCGCCGCCGTTGCGCCGGGCTTTGGCCGCGCAGACGAAGGTACATGTGTCACTGAAATCGTGACCTCTGTGGATTTTACGACTCTCTTCATCTTCATCTTTCACCGGCAAACGCACGTGCATCCTTCTCTCTTAATGTTCCCTTTCGGTGTTCACTTTCGCCATTGCAGTACCAACCCGCCTCGGCATTATATCACAGAGCTATCAAAACCGTCTCCGAGCGGGAATATTTTCTAATAAACCTCGTGTATTATATCATGTGGCATGACGTTCTTGTAACGGAGTTGTACCTCTGTCTGTTGCTCGAGGATAGAGTCCCCTACATAGGCCTACATTTCTTTAAATAAGTAGCACAGAGTTCACTTGCTGGCCGACCATATTTATTTTGTACTACACAAACGTGCCAAACCAAACTAAGACCGAATCGACAGCATGCAGAGCACACTCACGGTCCTCCATTGATCTTTCACACCTTTTAAACGCGTGAACAAAATTACAACCATTTTCTGGCTGAAAGCGAAGGACACACCGGCCTAGCGCCTCTATCAGCAAAAATCAGCATTCATCTTCTACCCGCTCCGAAGACAATGCAGCGAACGCATGTAAAAAGCACCGTTAGTCAAGTTTATTGTTGCAGGTTTGACGACAGATATCTCCTGATGAGATATTGCACATCACGACAACGTCGGCGAGATGAACGAACTGATCCTCTCATGCAGTCACATAAGCTCAGAGCCAAGAAGAGCGCGTTTCAAATGCAAGGCGTGACATACCGACAGGAAGATCCTTGTCAATCTCTGTTTTATCCATAAATAATACACGTAAATTAGTGGCATTTTCACGTGGACCGAATACAAGAAAATGTTCTGTGTCGCCAGTCAGCCTATGTCCACGACGACGGCGACGACAGCGTCGAACGTCGAGCGAGAGGGCGACTCGAAGGAAATGACATCACATCCGTTTTGGCACCTTGGTCGGCATCGGCCAGCTCGGTGTTGTTTGAGATGCATGCTGAAGCAAGTACGGCACACCTAGAACCATGTGCCAACCTACTCCTTGCCTCCCCTGTGCCGGTTGGTCCCCGACATATTTGATAAATAATAATCATGCGTGGAACCTAGCATTAGCCATCGCGTCTCGGCAGACACCACGGTAATTATTTTGATTACTTTCAATTCAATCACAGCCTTGTAGCCAGCGAATGAGCATTCATTACGATTGATTTTTACACCTACACAAAATCCGCGTTTGCCGCGCTGTGATGGCGAATCGCACACCGTGGGGGGGGGGGGGGGCTGCTTCCCTGCGATATTTGCATTGGATAATTGCACACGTCCAAGTGTGTTCTGTGATGCCCATTCTCTCCGCGGTGCCCATTTACTGGTGCCTATTCACTCCGTTTCGGTTTCGGCCGCTCCAGTGCTTCGCTCGCGGACGGTGCCAACAGGCGACCACCCATCTAATTGTTATTTATATACCATTGTTTAACGCGAAGTGGCATCACCATTTCCAAAGCAATTATTGATATTGTCGCCTCGTCGCAAAGCGTCGATCTGAGCAGCTAGTCAGCTGTCAAGTTGACAGTGCGATATTGACACCAGCGTCCGACACAAGCTCTGCCGAAGTCCACCTCATTGTTTGCACAAAAATCACTTGTAAGCCCTGGTAATTATATCTCCAGTCGATCGCATTGCATCACTATTCGCGCGGCACCGACATCGGCGTCGACAGACAGACAAGCAGCGACATGTTCTCGGAGGCGGTGGTCAGGATTGCGTCAGCCAAATCTTGCAAAAGCAATCAGCAATCGTCAACCACCTACACAAGCCCCGAAACCAAAACCTGTCCAAATACGTTACCCTCGACTGTTACACGAATTCGCAGAGTACCACTCGCCCTAACGAACACTCTAAGCAACGAAACCCTAAGTAAAACGCAAACAAATGAGAGATGAATGTAATTAATTAATAAGGTTGACATTTTCAGTTCCTAATCGCATTCCATTCGTTCCCTTTGCCACACTTTGCCTTGATCGCTATTAATTATGTATAAACGAACTCTCTTGATGCCGGCTTTGTCGACTAATTATGTGCTCCGCGAATCAATGGGGAAGCGGATGATTTGCTAAATCTAAATATTTAATGGTGAGCCAACCCTGAGAGAGATAACAATATTAAAGCTTTGTGCACGCTTCTATCATTATTCATCTCGTATTTGCCACCAGTGTCAGTCAGTCCAGTCTTTGGCTCAGCAAAATATCATATCAAGGTCCCTAAATGTAACACTGAAATCTCTATAATTAATCTTATATTTCCTATCGCTGCATAACATCAATTAAGATTTTATGTTATAACGAAATTGTAATGAATTAATCAATGAAATGAAAATCGATTAACATACGATTCGTCTGGCTAACATCAACTCTGGGTGGAGCGTCCTGCCGGGCGGTTGCGCAACTAGCGGCAATTATCTGCGGGTGACCGACCTAGACATTTGCCTCGAAGCACAGGCACGCGTGCGTCGTCATTGCGTCGTCGTGCGTAGCACGCGTAGCCACAGAACAGAGTGAGAGTGATTATCAGGCAAACATTCCCCAGTCGTTCCCTATCATCAACATCATGCGTGGCAACGACATGTCCTGGTTTAGAACAGGTTCGTCTCCGAATTGCCAGTAGTAAGAAGTCAAAAGGTCGGCCTACACTTAGCAAACATCGCATTCAGAAAGCCTTTCAATGTCACACAGAAACTATATGGCGAGCACCTCGCGAGTCTGCAGGTTCGTGTCGCAAGCACCAGATGGCACATGCTCTGCTTGCACGCCACTGGTCGTTGTCACCCAGTCGAAAACAATTCGCCACCTCGTAAAGTCAGCCCTCCCCCCCCCCCCCACTCACCCGACCCCACCCAGCGCCTCGAGCGCCCTGGCAGTGCCTCTTAAATGATTAAGAAGTGTAAAAATGGACCAACTTTATCTCCATAAAGTGATGTATGATGCCGCGCGCGCGGGGGCGTAAAGTTTTAAACTTTTCACTTTTTTTTAACACGACGCGACGGGCTATGAAGCCCATCACAAGGGGGTAGCGAGAAGAGGCGGCGACGGTGAGCCGCACCGCGCGAGTTTGACCCCATGCGTCGTTGTTTACACACGAAACCGGGAATCGAGCCAAGGACCTTGCGCGACAAGCGTTCCTCTTTTCCGCGTTCGATTCACAGTCGCCTCGACGGGACCGTGCCAACACGGTCCAGGGTGCCAAACCGTAAATGCGACAATCATCCTCATTGCGCACCGCCGCCGACGACCGATTGCACAGCCGCGAACTTGGCCTAGGGAACGAACGACCTAAGTCACTTCCAAAAACATCTAGAAACGCCGGGGGGGACGTGCGCGCCACGCAACGCGACGAGCATTTTGTGCATTACATTTTCTGGCGCTAGAAACATGCGTAAATCGCGAATCAGTAACCTACACAAATAACGTTTCCGGCCGAGAGAGGAAATAGTAATTTCAGGAATGTATCACTCTGTCGTCTTTGATTGTGAAACGCGTGCCGACTTGATTTCCATCTAACACTACGACGTAGCGGGCTGCTTGCGCTGCTTGCGCTGCTTGCGCTGCTTGCGCTGCTTGCGCTGCTTGCGCTGCTTGCGCTGCTTGCGCGGTGTTGCTGCGCAGTTAGATTAGCTTCTACGAAATCACGCTCGAGAGGAAACGTTAGGGAAGTCATCAAAACAACATTATGAAAATTATTTTCAAACCTGGCTCCTCGGGATGACTCGGGTGTTTTAAATTTTGTGTCCACTCCAGGAATGGCGTGAACAGCTTAGCTGTACGAACTCTGGAGGATGAAAATACGATATGAAGACCTCCATAGTGCAGAGTTACCTTATTCGTGAACTAACTAAGAAAATGAGTATCCCTAAATGCAAACTGACCGCTGGACACTTCAAGTGTAACGTCCCATACCCAACCAATTCCAATCCAATTCTTATCACACCAAAAGCTTTATCATGACTAACTTAACTGCGTCATTTCATTAGTTACCTCATTATGAGCAACCACAATTAGGACACATCATGCTCTTCGACCCCATTCCACGCGTAACTGGACACGTCAATAATTTCCAGATTAATAACTTTAGCAGCAAGCGACCTCTTTGCGTGACGCCCTACCAAGAGTTAATATTTTTAAATGAATACAAAATTACAAATTACACAATCCGATTTTGCATAGCATTACCGCTTCGTACGGCCGAGCTACGAGGCCTATGTACTCTTATTGCGCCCCGTATGTGGTTCGTGCAACGGGCGGGCTTTGCTCTGACCTCACCTAACCTTATCCCTGCTGCCCGCGGGCCCTCAGCACGGCGCACACACCACAGCCGGCCAGCGGCAGCAGACGATGTGCAAATTATAGCTACCCAAGTCGAGTCCACTCGATATGACACATGCGACCAACGCGACATACACATTCATTACGATATTATTATTCTCTTAGGCTTTATAAACTACCGAGCAGCCGAGTTGCACAACTCTAACGTTACAATGACTAATAACTTCGAATATATATCATTCTGTAATATACAGCCGGGTACGCAGCAACTGCAGCTATACACTACCCTATCAATATTGGACGAGAGAAAATTACAGTTGTGTGTATCCACTATTGCCCATATAGATCCATCAATCTTTAACCGATGGCGAATAACAAGGCTTTACATTTATTTATCAGTTTCCGGCACTGAAAACTGGAGTAATTTGTCTTCGACGTAAATTAAGTGGATATAAAGCGTCGATTTAATTATTAATGCTCTCTTGACCGGCGTAATAACGTTGGTGTTGCGGCGGTCGCTCGCCAACCGCACGATATTGCCGAGAGATACAACAGCGGTGACGTCATCGACGTCGGCGTCGGGGCTCGAACGCGGACCGCGTCGCGACGCCCCGAAGCGAACCATTTCGGCCATTAATAACATTTTCAATCGGCGATCGCCGCGCCCAACAGCGTACGACAATTATCCCGCTGACAACTGGCATGAGTGATTAAATCGATGATAATTAGTTATTTAATGTACGGGCAATGTCTGTACCACGACGTGGGAGTGCAGACTGCTGCATGCAACGTCCGCGCGCTTGCGTCGCCCCACAAAGGCGACTTTTCGCTGTTGTTATGCTTTGAATAGTACTGAAAAAGGAAAACAGTGATGAAAAATTGCATTCGATTCTGATTCGGGTCCGTTGTGTGCTTCCAGCTACAATGGTGCCAGCGTAATGCAGGTATTGCTTTGTGACCAGCGCAGCAGCGCAGGCGCGGGAACCGTTCGGTGTCTGAGTCGTCGACCGGTGCTGCTGTCAGTCAGTTTAAGCGACTGAAGTCGCGATTCTCGATTCCCGCGATCAAGCGGTGACAATTGCACGTTAAAAGCTACTCTCTGTGCTGCTTGGCATTTATGATTGCAAAGGATTTGCTCCGAACGCGGGCTAAGTGATGATAGACGCTTAGCGTGCTGGCGAAGGGTGTGCACGCGACCTGTGACCCTAAGGGCTGGTGTCGAACCGGTTCCCTGTGAGATGCGTGCATGTGGGTGCCACCTCCTTCCTCCCCACAAGGATTTCATGATGTCGCCGACGACGCTGTTCAAGACGCTGATCAGGGCGGCGCCTCATCGGCCGGCAATTAGTCAATCAATCACTCTCACTTACGCGTGACAAAGGGATGAAATTCAACCCTGCTTGTGGACGGCAGGGCACGCAGGGAAATTAAAACATAATAGTTAGGGAAAAAATGGTTGCCATTTTAAACGAAGCCGTAATGATAACCGATCATAATGCTTCAATTAGACAACACAATTGAAATTGAATAGCCGCCTGCCTTTTAACGATTAAATCATTTATTAACGCAATTACGTCTTTTTTCTTTACTTTGTACATGGGTATATAATTATACCTGTTTCCTATTTCATTAATTATTGTTCAGTAAACGTGTTTTAAATGGGTGCTAATGCGATATTTTTTGCAATGCACAGGTAAGCAGGCTGCGGGCAACCAGGCAGGCTAGCAGGCAACTCGCACCAAGGTGAGAGCGATTGGCGATGAGGAGCTCGTGTTTCTTGGAAAGCCCGCAAAGGAAACGACGACGACGTCGACGGGTGTATGAACTCAGGACCTTGGGCAGCGGTATCGCCGATCAGACCTACAGCTTGACGCCTGCTATCGAGCTATGTGACTGGACAAGGGCAAATGGGCCAGGTCCACGCTTGGCGAAGGGACAAGGGCAAATGGGACAGGTCGCCAGAACTCGGTGTCGACCTGCCAGGGAATAAATGGCCTACAACCGCACGAAAATATTGTGCTGGGTGTGCAATGCTATGAGTTTCTTATATGCTTGTTTACCGACAGTAAAAAGCGAGCAGGACAGGAGATAGATTAACTTGGGAAATGGCTATTTAGAAAAGCATTAGCATAAACTACGCCCTTGCCTAAAAGCAAAAGCGCATTGCAAGGCGTTCATTACGCCTGGGGAAATAATTTCAAATAGATTAGAGTAAGGATGTGGGCTGAATCATGTCTATCGTGTTACAGCTCAAGCTGTTAGCAAGAAAATATCGCGCTTTTATATAAGGTTCATGATAACGTCTTGACTTATGGATTCCGATTTTATTAACAGTCGAGATAGGTGCTGCACTCTTTAACTTGTGTACCTACTTAAAACAATAGGATTCCCACAAAGCGTCTCGATTTCTTGGAAAAAGTTCGTCTAGAGCCTATAAATAGTAGATGCCCAAAAATATTGATAACAGGTCTTAACCTTGATCACATAATCGACCGTTATCAGACTTGATTTCTGATTGTACTGCCACTATCCGTGCTATCATCGCTCGAAATAGTTGACACTGTAGACTCGCCGTGGCTTGCTATCTACAAAGAAATTATACTAGCGTCCCATTAGACATGTGTGTGTGTGAATCACAAAATGCAACCCATCGGTCTGTTCAAACTCCCATTCCTCATCCGCCGATCCAGTACCTACATGAGTACATCTTGTGTAACTGCTAAAAAAAATCCAGCGACAATTGATAATCGTAAATCGTAATCAGCTGCCAGAGTGCGACAGCTCCAAGTGCGATAGGGTGATCCTGGCGATTAGATTATCGCGCTCCGAGGGTCGCCGCGGTGACCGGCAGGAAGCTACACGAGTGCACCCCGAACACCAAGCAACCCTACCGTGCCTCCCTCTGTGTTCGCGTCCGAGAATCGATCCAAGGGCAACTCACTTGTGATTCTCTAATAATCCCCCTTCCTTAATAGGATTGTCACGATTATTTAATTTGGCGGTGGAAACCCCTTTCATAATTGCATCAGTGCTTCGCGGATCGTGCAGTCGTGAATCAATGCTAGACGCAGTCAGCTCTGATCGCGGTAATTCTTGATCGCGTCCGGGAATAAATTAGCCATCGATCTTCGATCGGTGGAGGCTGCGCAGGGCAGCGCGGCGAGGCGAGGCGAAGCGCAGCGCGATCGTTGATCATCGGGCTGCGGCGGGTGACAGCGAAATTGTAAGCTCATCACGACGTGACAGCCGAGTTCGCTCTTTTATTGATGGAATTAGTGGACTTGTAAGTTGAGATAGAGCGCGCGCATCCACGGAATCGACGTCGGTTTGTTCCATGCACACCTCGACGTTCTAATACGCAAACCGGCAGGTATCAAGTGTACGGAAGGTGTGAAGAAACTAAAGGATGTTTATTTAATAATGACTAATCAATATTCATCACCCATCAATCAACTTGATTATCGACATATCGGAGTTTCTGACAAGTTCATCTAGTTTAACGACCACTATAGGAAGGATGCTTCTTTGACGAGCATGGGGGAGCGCATACAAAAGCACTGGAAACTTTTTCCTGATATCAACTTATTTATTCCGCCATCCAGTTAATTGGCTCGAAAGCAAACAACTTGAAAGTTGCGGGAAGTCAGCAGGCGACGGCGACGACGACGCCGACGGGCGGGACGAGTGCTGCCCCACGTGGATGGGTCCCGAAAGCCGTTCCATCCGCCAACTCGGCTTTCTGAATAAATATTATACTTCCTCGCGCACACGGTACACAGAAGAAAAGACGGACAGCATGCGAACGTGCGTCGAATGTTATTTTGCCCCCCCCCCCCCCCCCCCCCCCCTGAACCTGCTCAGGGCGGACGGGGTGAGATGCGCCCGCGGGCAAACGGCGTGTCCCCAGTCTCAGCCATCCAATTAGCAGCCTCTTTCGATGTGCTTTCTCACACAGTTCCTTCCGAAGATTGCATAACTGAGACGAGGGTCGGTCTAGCACGAAAACGCGTTCATCTCCGTGAGCAACGTCAGAAAGATCTTTTCTTTTGAGATGCAAGTAAAACAGTGCGCGCGGTGGCAGATTTTCAAACACGTGGCGTCCTCGTTCAATTATAAATAAACACGGCGACTCGCGCAGGAGCGACGCCGACGCTGCGTCATGCGCGCGGGGCGGACGATCTCGCGGCCACGATTCCAACTTTCGGCGAATCCGTGAAAGATGAACCTCAGCGGTGCGACGTCGTGATGGAGCAACGATTGCACGAGCGGATCGCCTCCGCAAAACGTGCTTCGAACATCAAATTGCCTGCCAAATTCTTCACCGTCAATGTCATTCCTTATTTGAAGGCAACTACAAGTTTTTAATTACGATTCTCAGCGCTCAACCATTGTAAAAAAAAGTGCACACACATAAAGAAGTGGCGTGCGGTTGTGTCTATTGCGGAGGTGCGCGGCGCGCTGAAGTGCATGGAAACCAGCGGCGAACAAACTGCATTGAGTGGGACGCCGTCGTGGTCACGAGAGCGCCGGACAGACCGATGGGTAGCCCCCTGGGCACCAGGCGGAGAACACTCGAGTCATGCACCGGACAGCCACTGCCAAGGACAGCCGCCGAGGATACGGACAATAGTTAAACGTCCCGGCTGAAGGACAGGGGCAGAGCGAGCATTGCCTCTATCATTAAATACTCCATGGTTGATCAAGGGTGTAATCTGGTGTATACTGACTCGACTGGAACACGAGACTGTACGCTGCATGCATCGTTGGAGAGGGTGACGTCATCAGCGACGCAAGGGCCAGGCGAGAACATCTTGGTTGGGCGTCGAAATTCGTGGAGCGAGGCGTTGACAGAGAGTTGTTTTGTCGCCCGAGCCACGCCGGAGGCAAGTGGGGTCGACGTCGTGGGAGGATGAGCGCCCGAACTGGGCCCGGACAGGTAGCATCGCATATCAGCATCGCAATCCAATCGACCGCGATCACGGGTTCACCTTACTGGTAATCAGCAATTAGGAAAGAGATAGGGAGAGTCTGAGCAACTCCCTATCGGTCAACTGTAAGTTATCGACTTTGAAAGCGAGTTGGTCGAACTTGAAAGTAAAACTTGAAGGTGTAGCGAAGGTATTTCGAAACTTATACGGCCGGTATCAACAGGCATCTAGGGAGCAATTAGTCTCTCACACTTTGCCCGTGCTGATTTCGCCGCCGGTGCACGCTGAGTCATGGTCGCGTGTTTTTTTTTTTCGGTTCAAAGAGGACTTTAATGTCGGTCTATGTTGGTGGAAGTCTACGCTGAAAAGAAACGCTCGAAATAGGAAGGCTAGATGGGTGGGCATGACATTGTAAATTCGTGCACAAATTTGATAAATGTGCACACAAACACACACACACAGTGAGTTAAATTTTTAACCATGCTCCAAGAAAATTTTACGAGTTCACTGTACACACGAGAGAACCGATGTAATTAATGTACTTTATGTATGTTTGTGTTGCGGTCCAAGCTGTATAATTAAAGAAACGTTTTCACAAAAAAATTGAAAACAATTTAAACGACGCGAGGCATGTCAGAGTAATTTATTCCGAAAAATATGACCCCATCTTACATGTGAAATCTAGCAGGCAAATTGGTTGACGTTTTGGCCCGCATTTTGGGTGCTATACATGACAAAAGTGTCCAACGGGCGGCATTTAGCTGGTCATAGACATCGTGTGTAGTGTGGTCGCAATCAACATTAGAATCAGTGGGTAGGCTGGCAGGCAGGCGGCTAATCAGCTGCTTGTTAATGATCGCTGATTACCGGACCTTCACCTTCCAACTCCCAGTTCGTCAAAACTCCGAGGCTAGCACACGACTCGTTATCGATCAAGCACCTCAAACTCATCCACCTCAGTTCACTGGCGATGTAAAAACGAACGGTAAAGACATTAACGTGTCGTAGAAATCAAGCAAACACAGCAGCTAAATATAGGCGTGGGTTGCACCCCCACCGCCCCCCCCCCCCCCCCCCCCGCGCGGCCAAAGACCACGCGCCCGATAACACTACAATGACCTTTTATCAAAAGGCATATCGACCAGATATTACCCAGATTGGTATTTCATCACATGCTTTGCGGTGTGACCAGACCGGACCGGACCGAGGTAAAACTTTGTTGCCAGTTATATTCTTATCGTTGTTATTATATCACTATGTAGTTAGTACAAGTTTTGGCAGAGTTATTCCGCACACGACCAACTTTTGATCACTTCAATCGCAACGCGGCGATAACGTAGTGGCCGCACAGAAACTCTTGTGTACACTGCGGCCCTAACTTGAAATATTGAATAACATCAAGTTGGCAAACAAAATAAGACTGGCTTGTATAAATAATCATGGTGCGAGAGAAGCCGATTGATTTAATAATGGTTGAACAACAGGCTGACGCGGCCAGTGGGCTCTGAAGCGGGCGGACGGGCGAGCGGGCGGGGTGGTAGCAAACGCATAACCCTTTATCCATCATTCATTTGTTTCCAGGCCAGGTCTCCGGATATGAACATGAAAACTCGTTTTTAAGCTATTGGATTTTCATTCTAGTCAGGGCTTATATACACCCGAACTGCCCACTCCTTCCGTTCAACGCTATTCTTGCGAATCAATATCTCTACCACCTTAAAAAAGCAATAAACGCTTTGCCCAGAGAGCTGCCATGTTAATTGCAAGTGTCACTCACAAGTCATTAGAGAGACTGATCTCAGACCGCGATCTCAGCGTGGCATTGAGAGGCCCGCCTATCCGTGGTGGCAAACTCAGCATCACCATGGACCACGTAGTTGCCTCTTCCCATCCACCCGAGCACGGCACGCGAGTAATGAGCGGCGAAAACGAGGCGAATTGCCCATCCTAGAAACTTGGCGTAGAGCGCTCCGATTTTGATCCCGCTAACCGCACGCCAACCTCTTGTCCAGCTCCTTGCAACCCTTCCCTGTCCAATTCCCCGAGCATCGAGTTGTTTGCAAAGTCCGTGCCTCACGCGCAATGAGTAGACGTGTTCTAATACGCGAATACCCGAACGCGCAGCCGAAACCAAGTCCTACCAAAGATCCGCGATGAGTGCTAACCGCCAAAACAATCGCCGACTCTGTTTGCCAGAGCGAGGGGTGTGCTGCTCCTAAATGAAGGATAACAACCTCTTGTTTAGCATATCGGAGTGAAGAGCTCGCTGCCCCCAACGACGGCAACTGTCTTCCTTGCTCGTGTACTGACCACGGCACGTTGAACCGGGATGATGGCCTAATAACTAACACATGCTATCTTCCCACGGTGCGCGTTGCCTACAACGACTGGAGGAGATGGATACACTTGCTTGCATTGTTGTCTTGTGTACAACTGTTTTGTTTATGTTAAGCCTATTTGCGCGAGAGTAGGCTCGCGTCGTCCGGTCATTGGCGGTGTTAAGACTAAAGAAGGTGTGAACGCATTCTAAGTGGAATATCCTCTTGTTGTTTGTAGATCGATTCGCCAAACAGGCGCGTCGCGGTTCCCACTTCCCCTGGTCACGTGACACATCAATTGTCAATGTCCAACCTTTCATGACGCTTGTTGCAAGAGCGACCAAATATAATTTCGCTATCACTTTCCAGTTTACATATTAACCCACACTTTACACAACGAGATAGAAGTAAAGTTGTAATAAAATACCAGTACCTACATAGAGAGATTAGATGCGACGCAAAGCGATTACATTTGGCACAAAGGTTCCTTTGAAAGTTAGCGTTCCATTGAGTCCCTCTTGTCAAGACTGGGAAATTATTCATGGCCCTTGGTTGTTCACGATTTCCAAATGTGTAACGCTGCTAGGATGCCGCCGCGAAAAGCGACGACGTCGACGTTGAGGGATCGGGGGTGGGGCCGCTGCCATTGTGTGGCCGGCCTCGTCGGTGCGTCAGTGCGTGTTAAGACATCTTCAATATAGATCACCGAGTGTTAATTTATTTAATCTCCAATGGGAAGCAAGCATTTCGATGTTTAATTCATGTCTTAATCGAAACAACGGCGGTGGCGGGCGGCGGGCGGCGGGCGGTGCAGTACACGCAACCCGAAATTACATATTATTGTTGTCCAAGTATTGTTTCTTATTCATATACACTTGTATTTCGAGGAACCATTTCGTAACGTGGTGGCTCGATAATCCTCAAGTTCAGGAGCGTGGCGTGGCGGCAGTGAAATGATTGTGAAATGGATTCGAACCGCGGACCAACGCGTCCACTGAACTTCCAACTTGTGCCTGTCGATGGCGCAAGCAAGTAGGTGTACACCGGCAACGTGTCGCAACTTTGCCGAACTGATACCACGAATAATTAATGGCTGTTTCATCGATCTCGCGCCCGCACTCGAAAGTACAGAGTCCGACTTGGTCGGCGTTGTCATGCTACGTTCCAGTCGTGGAAATGTCTGTGCGCGAAGTGGTAGAGGTGCCGTGCTGATCGACCACGGCACCTCCACCACGAAATGTCCACTCAAATATTACAAAATACGGGACTCTGGTTCTGAAAGCTTCCAGGAAATGTAGCACACATTTTATTTACGCGTTACGAGTACAGCATTTACAAAAAAAAAAGCGAATAAGTTAGCGTATGGCTTTTCCTTCTAATTGAACATGTCACAAAATGGCGGCATCTATATGTACAGGTACCTCGAGGGCAGACAGGATGGTTCAATGTGTTATGACTTGTGGGTCTCTGGTGCCACCACTGGTGCATTCATGTGCCAATCATACAAATTGATTTACAAAAAATCAGAAAATCACGATTTTAATTTATGTTTGGTGACGACATACTGACTTAGCGCGATGCGTGTAACAAATTTTTGAAGTGCTCGAAGATACATTTAATTCAAATCATACAAATTTGCTAGAAACGTTATCTCCACTAAGATAAGCGGTTGGAATATGCCTTCCTTCTTCGCGCGAGGTCATGGCCTTGAGAAATATAAAGGGGCTGAAAGTCAAAATATCACTGAAAAAACATGGTGAACATAGCGCCACCAACCGGCGATACCTAAATGTGCCTTTTATCCATCCGATGACAACTTTGGACCCAAAGATTAAGAATCGCTATATGCATTTGAGTGGAAAAGTGACCAAGACGAAAACTGAGTTGGTGTCAATTCCAGTTCGGTACCAGACAGCGCAGTCGTTGTTTCTACACACCATTTAGTGCAACATCCCGAAGAAGTTCTGAAGACTAAAACACATTGAAATGTTCACACGGCACGATGATTACAACGGCATGGAATTAGCCCGTCTTTTCCTGGGAAACCTGCTAGCGGGGGACATGTCAGTGACTTTGAGCATAATTACAAAGATGATTATATGATCATTTTATCCAGTATTGATATGTTTACACCAGAGTTATTACGTGCCCGTAGTCCGGTCGTCTGAAATAGCATTTCACAGAGGGTCTGAGGTAATCATATCACTACAAAGTGCTACGTGCACGTGAGGTGACAATGCGATTGCCATTATACAATGTGGTGTCATTGTTGCAACAGATTTGTTTCCTAGAATTGAAAATAAAAGGGATGTAATAGCTATGTACGAAGTCTGCATATGGTGTTTGCGCTACAAAGGCATGTGTGCACTTAAGATCAGTGGTCAGTGAGTGCCAACGTATGCAATTGTACACGGGGTGACAATCGGTTGATAGCGAGGATGAATTTTCCTGGATAAAATATGACAAGAGTGATGTACATTACGATTGTTTAGTTACATGATGACAATAAGTACGTCATGCAAGTGTTAATGTGATAGACACTTGGTCTAAAAACAAATCACGGCGAGAGGAGACGATACAGATCTAATTCGTGAGATTAGTGCAGAGTGCTCAACAAAGCAAGACTAGTTTTAACTGTGGATCCCACCGCAGCTTCCAGTTGTGAACGTCCTGCAGACACTTCCCGTCTCGTCGAGAGAAACATCACGGGGCCATGATCCTGAAGGAGTTCTTATCATTGCAAGTGCAGCACTGCTGATGGATTACAATTAGAGTACATGTACAGAGTTTGCAAACACCGTATAAAACGAAATAAACATCAAACGTTCGGAACAGGTCTGTTTCCTTGTTACGTTCCTTTTTTGGTGCATCTAACACATAGTAGCACAAATGTAGAAGTTAGAACGAAAATACATCCTTATTGGAGCGAGGATGTTCAGTTAGGAGAGTCCGGAAGAACACAGTGGATAATTTTCCAGGAATTGATGAAATTCCGGTTTTACAGAAGTTTTATCAAAATGTTTTGGTGTGCATAATTTGAACTGGGATGCATCTTCTTCTATGGACACTGAACTTCATGGTACTACCGATGAAACTGTTTTACTGTCTATCCCACTTTCCGGCTTTGTGTGAGATGATGTAATAGCACAAGTTTGGACATTAATTTCAATTGTTTAACAGTTAAATTGTAAACAAATCACATCGAATTAAATGTGTCTACGTGAAATACTTCCGGAGTAAGAAAACACGCGCGTAATCACTCAAATGCCCAAGCCTGTGACAGCAGCGGCTCGTGCCAACCTCACGCCAAGACAAACTACTTCTCCCAGCGTTGCCAACTGCAACATTCTCGCGGCCACACGCTTGCAACTTGCATTCAAACTTGCAACTGCATTTTAGCTATCAACTGCATGCGATTACCTAAAGACCCGAAGTACTGGCACTTGCCAATGTGCATTAATCATACGGCTAGCTAGTCTAGGGTGGTGCATTTCATATACACAGGTAGGTGCTGTTTTGGGTGATTTGCATGGCAGTTAACCCTCGGCTCGTGCCCAGTGTGTGTGTTTGTGTAGGTAGCCGAGAATTAATCGGACGACCAATCGCGCTTGGCGAGTAGTCCAATTTGTCGGTAATACCAATCGGCGCTGCAGCCGTGAATTTCGATGAATCACGAATACGTTATGCATGAGTAGTGTCGGATTGCACCGCCGCACCTCGCCAATAAATACTTGTAATAATATTGAAAGGTGTTTGCTCGTGTGTGCATATTCATCGGTGTATCATTCGATGTCGATCTGCTTGGCCATTGGCCGGTTTGATTTTCACTAATGAGTTAGGAATTATTGATAAGCCCCAAAGTGAGCACCTTGACCGTAATGACCAATTGAGATTCAATAATGCAAGTCGATTCGAATAATCGAAAGTTTGACTAATGAACATTGCTTCCTCTAATTTACTTGCATGTTAAATCTGGGTTAATTGCTTTCAAATAGTTCTCGCGCGAAGGTGCTAAGGTATGATTTTTAATTTACCAAAAAGAGTAATTATAAACTTGCACTCACTGCGCACATAGCGTCGACATTAACTTCAATTTTCTGGGAATTCTTGATAAGATCAGTCAATGGTGATACGCGCAAGGATGCACTCCTCGAATATCTAATTTCTTAGAGATGCCCACCACTACCGATTCGATAAGACGACCGCAACCGCCACTCTAAGACCGTGTCGCATATGAGTCAAGAAAAAAACAATAAAGTGTAGTTACCCCCTTTGCCCACTTGATCTCGACAACTCTAAAACAAAATATTATTATTATTTTCTGGTTCAGATTGCACGTTTATTGGGCCATTTGTGCGTCGCAGTAATGTAATGATTAATCTAATTACTTGGGTTGGCATGACGTCGTGTACAGCGAATGTCCGTGACCTTGCAGATGGTTTGGCTTGCCGTACCGGTGCTTGGTGCCTACAACCATCCTACACCAAGCAAGCCCACGTGACCAGCTCGTTAGTCGTCGCTGGCCGACGGGGTGAACGTAATCGTGCGAACATTCCGCGCCATTGTTTTTCTGTCATGCGCCAATCTACAGTAAAGCTGCGTTAATAATCATAAATTAGAATGATTCTTGTACAGTTCCCTTACTGTGTAAGTGCGTTACGTACATACCTACCTAGCTGTCTGTCGACTTACAACTGTGTAGGTAGTAGCAGTACCACTATTTCTGAGACAGTCGCCTCCCGTCGATGTCTTCTACTTCCTAAATCCGTGACGTGACGTCACCATTTGCATAATGATGATTGTGGTTTCACGGCAAGAAAACATATTAGAATGCTGTGATGTATAAAGTTTCGATTAAGTAATTCTTCGCTCGTGAATTTTGTATCGGTACCTGTGCCAATTATCGCAAAACGACTTATCAAAGAGGGAATTCATTTCGATTCAATAAACGACTTACAGATCTAATTATTTCAGATCTGTGTTTGTACAAAAATCTACTACAAAGATAGGCTATTGTGTATTACACGACCATATAGTTGAAAGAAACGATTATTTATTCTAATGATGACGACTTTCGGATGATGCCTTTTGCAAGCCACCAATCGTCATCATTATCGTCATTATTCGAAACCCAACGAACCAACCCTTAATAATATGTGCGTGGGAAAGGAAGCAACAATACATACTATTGGAGGGTGGTGGGGTACGCGCTCGGCTTTGCTATCATAACGAGTAGCTCTTTCAATCGTCGTAGCACATTATCAATAGAAAATCGCCTCAAGAATCGCGTGGTGGCGCCTATTGAGCGCACACGTGGGTGTCAGAATGGAACTTCAAGACGTTAGTATTGGTTTTGTTCGATTGCAACGAAATCTAGAACACAGTTTTGTCGAAAAAGAGCGAGGTAACGCAACGTGCCACACGTGCAATGACGGAAGTAACAAAACCTTGCAAGAAAACATTGTTAATCACTTTCTAAATTGATAAATTATTCATAATTTACTCGGAAAACGTCTGAACACAGAAGTGCACAAAGCAGCGATCGACATTGCTACGTTATTCTTTAATGCTATGTACTACTTATAATGTATGGGATAACAGCTAGGTGTAATGATAGGTTTCCTCTCTCGAAATTGCGGACCGCCATCTCAACGGAGAGTCGAGTTATGTAAAAGAAAAGGCATAAGCAGCAAATTGGTGTACCTACTCGCAGAAAATGCACGTGGAGCGACGTGAAATGGCATGATCGTGTCCCGAACGTTACGTAAACGAAGAATTTAGGCGTTCTTTATGTAGAGCCTTGGCCGCGTAAACAGCCAAGGCTGAAGATAATTAATTTACAGGGGAAGTAGCCAGCATACTTCTAAGTTATAAATGATTCAATCATTAAAAAATTAATAGATTTATTTCGGTAATTCCAGTACACGACTCAAAGTGCATCAAAGATGTCGAGCAGATTCAGAGCACATCAATTGAAACAGGGATTCTCGCACAGCGATTGGCGGTGATTAACACACCACCATGATTGGTGAAGGGTGACAATAGGCTGTCACCAGTGAATACCGGCTAGCATAATGTACGTCGGTCATTTCGGGGAGGGGCGTAACCGCTTACGGTCCAAGGGACGTTTGTATTTGCCGGGACGCTGGCCCGGCATCCATCATTGGCGTTGTCAAGGGACACCAGAGCTAACGGGCTCATCAGCGATACGCAAATCATGCCGATGGGGTTTGCTAGTGCATTGAATTTTTAGCTAGACATAGATTTATTTTCCGTTTTATGACACCAGCCTGATATCAGTTGATGGCCAAGGTGTCCTTTCGTCATGGATCGCGTGTGTGAATATCTACACAATTAGGCATTTAAAAATGTGGTTAGCCTGTTTGTATACCGATAGCATGATTATCAGATTTTCTTCTCTTATCTTCACTCGCGAATCGCTACACGTGTGCATTTTCCAGTTCGAAGGCTCGAGGAAAAAGCATTACTATGGACTTTTTATGTACTTTACTTAGAATTAATGTCTCTCCAGTACCAATAATTAACTGGTATGCAACGTTTTGCCGGCATTACGCAACCTTGAGCGAGCGCATATCGTCCAAACCATCGCACCACCTCTGCTCAGCTCTGATCACACAATTAGATTCGAAATCAGTCTCCAAGTTTGCCAATGACTATAAAAAATCGATGCACTCAAATAAAAACACATGCATTATATGACGACATACCAACTCAGTTGTAGTACTACTCTCTTCCATTCAGTCCAATCAATTTATTCGAAATGAATTCAAAGTTTTTGAATATCATGCATGTGTGAGTATGACTCTTGGAAAAATACTGCCTACTGCCCTAGATATTATTAATCTATTCCTCGTTCAAATATCCGACTGCAAATTGAAAATCACTGGCGATTTTACTATCAAGTCAATTAATTGCCAGTCGGCACAAGAGTTTCATGTAGAGAAGAAGAAACAGATATTGGTCTTGGTCGTCGGCGATCCTGAATCTATCAAATTCATGAACATACTCGACAAACGACAACAATACAATATTTTAACAGCGACAAATTGATAAGGACTAACCTGGATTCCAGCGACGATAGATCAGTTGATTAGTGGATTTAACTACGCACTGTTTTCCACTGTTTGCCACAACTAGCACGGTGACACGGGTCTATATCGACGTATTCGATATGTATCCGACATCGAACTAGTTGAGTTTTACCAAAATTACCCGAGCTGACTATGCATCCGATACATTCGAGGTTATACATACAATAACACACGCTCCTCAGAACCTGTTCATAACGCAACTGAACCCATCCAGGGCTAAAAAACAACGAACCCTGGTAGTGATTGTCAAACGGGGGCGTGTCTAAAATATTCCATGCTTCGGCTGACACAACTCGAAATATCCACGAGGTTAATTTCAGACATTTGTGGACATGTGTGTGCACATATCAATTTATGACCACACGATACAAATTATTGAAAATAATTAAATAATTGGCAACTGAAATACTATGGAATCGTGTAAAGAACAGGAATGCTCGATCTCTAAAAATTGAACAGTAGCAGTTCAAAACGAAAGTAGATACGGAAACTGTATGAAGTACCAACTAATATCTAATTAAAAATTATTCTGTAGGTCCAGGAATAATAATATATCTTTTGAAACCGAGAGCTCAAGGACTCGTTTTTAAATGCAGTTTGGTTGATAATTACAAAACATTACTGAGTCTCCATTGTTCACAATACCCTCAACCGACTGTCTGCGCGTGAAAAAAAAGTTCTGCAGTCGTGGTTTACTACCATATAATAATCACTTACAAATTACTCATTACTGACGCAGCTACCGTCGAATCTTTCATGTATGACTTTTTTAAATTCCAAGTTGCAACATGATTGCAAATTAAATTTCTTTGAGTACATTTAGGTACCAATAGATCGAACAGACACTAGTTGCCCGACTGGAGGAGCATTTAAAAAACTTCCCTACCATCTCCATCGTGGTATTAACTCAAGTCTCCTTCCATCTAATTATTACCTCGGCAATAGTTAACCAAATGAATACCATTCAAACACGTCTGCGTGTCAATTCCAAATGAAGCTAACACGAACCTCACAGTTAAACCGAAATGATCATCTGAATAGTCGGCGAGTCAGAGAGACCGACCGCTCTCTCAGGATCCTCAGTTTGCATGCTCTTATTTACTGACCATTCAGCGGACCAGTGCAGTCTATTCATTACCCCGGTAGCCATATGATGGTTGGCGGTACGCTTTGACAACATTAGCGACGTCTGTGTAGCACAGACAAACGCTGCCACAGTCACACATGAGCCGTCGCTGCGTTGGCTGCGCTGGCTGCGCTGGCCAGTACTGCACTTTGCAGTCGCAGCACATGTGTGCACATGAACTTGACGACATGATAATTACAGTCGGTACCGCACTTGCGACGGCAATCTCTTCGCTTTCCAGCTTTATCTCGGCGCAGAGATCTCGCTAATGTGTCAAATTAAATGCTTCGCAACAAATGGATGTTGCCTGATTATGGTAATTAATAATAAGATGAGAGGTAATTGTTTGTAGTAAGTTGGGTTTATGAACTATGAAGTCTGGAGTGGCACGATGACAAAAAGTAACGATTATCCGACACCTCTCGTCCTGTCTGTGTTTGTAAGTTGCTGCCAAAGAGACTGCACGCTTCGATTGTGTAAGGCTGTGGTCGCTATGCACAATTGACTTGTTGTTTGTCCTCTTTCGTTTAAGGGGTGTTTCCGAAATAGTCTGACCTAGATGATGACTCAAGAAATGAGGTGGATCCGTCGATCGAGATCGTTATCTACGTATACTCATTGTCACTTCAATTTGTTTATCATTGCTGTTCCGGACTAGATTTTCTGTCACATATCCGCACTCGGTGTGGTGGTGTTACTCAAGACGGGTATTGTTTCATAAGCAAACTGTTCTGGGTATACCCCAGTGGTGTATTACATTACTTTGGACTTTTCCCCTGGATTATAAAAATTGACATGAGTAAATACTACGGTCACTATCGCTTGAATTAGAAGCTTGATCAAATAAATATTGGCCAGAGACAAAAAAGTAATGATTGCATTCTCATTACATTTAGTTGATAATGCGCTACGGTTGCGTTATTTAATTGGGTTATTTTTGATTAAAAATGAACTTCACCAAAAGTGGCTCCAGCCAGTACACATCTTCCAACTTTTCTACCGTGAATTTAAATGGCCTGGAAGGTGTTCCTTATTTCTTTGCTTCCAGGCTAGAGTTACTACTAGGAAATACACCTAGATGAAACTATAAGTAACCTACGGCCTCCGTAAATGCCTGCCTAATTTGCACCCTCTCAACAGATTTTAAATCGGATTGAGGGTGTAAGCTGTTTGCTGTATGGTGGTTTGCAGTTTAAACAACCTATAAACCCAATGGTGGTATTCGTAGCCAGTGCCTCAAAGTTGGTTTTTATCTTTTTTCCGCCATTGGCAGTCGATGCTTGCTTGACGATTGCCGGCGATATCAGTGCACGTCAATCAAAAGCCGCCACTCTCTAATCCAATTTACAATATTAATACCAAACCAAATATTGGCTTAATTAAAAGTTTGAAATAAGAGTGATGTCCGCTAATTGCTTTCTAATTAACCAAACGTTAACGCAGCATGCTCATCGTTTTTATGATTGCAGACCTTCAAACAGCGCGTTTCATGAGAAAATTTATTTTCTTGTGGTTTCTTTTTTTTTTTGCGAACTGTCTGTAAGCTTTTTGTGGCGGCCGCCGGTCTCGATGGGAGATACTCTGAGTTTGCCTGACGTACCCGTGTGTGTGTGTGAGCAGAACATCAAAGAAGAAACCTTAATAGTGGTTGTTTGGGTGATTTAAGGATGCCGCCGACGCCGACGCCAGCTAGCGACGGCCGAGGATCGGACATGATAACGGTGCAGCCACCGAGCCAACGCAACGACAATCGCACATCAAACAAGTTGGCCGAGAAAAAAACGCCAGCGAAACGTATAAAAATACGATTGAGATGTTTTACCAACAAACTACAAACAGTGCGGGACCGCGAACCGAAATGCACAATAAAATAATGGCGAGAGCGGCGAGCTTGTAACCGTGAAGTCATGAACACGCACGGCACGGCAAGCATATTCATTCTCTTCTTGAAGTGCCCTCAAAGAGAACTTCGGTTCTGTGGACAAGAGTTGCTCTCCGTTTCTACGCGATTGTCAATTCGTATTAAAGCCCCATTTTGTATTGACTGTGTGGTTCTAAGGTCGTCGGGTTCAATAAAATAATACGGCGCTCGGCCCGGGGGATCGCGCTACGCTGATAAAGGGTTGTCCCCGGTTAAGATAAAGTGGGGTCGGTCGGCATAAAAACGATTCCAATTCTCATTCAGTCTGCTCGTAGCCGAATGGTCGTTTTTGAACGGAATTAGTCGTCCCCGAAATTCCCCGGAATGGGGCTAATATTGACCCTCCCGTCCCACTATCGCCCTTCTCTAAACAGGCAAATTGCTAAAGCTTGCCGGGCGCAGCGAGAAAGCATGCAAATCCAGCCAATAGCCAGCTCGTGGGCTCCCTGCCAATAGTATATCCGGGCGCGAACCAATGTACATGAAGCCTGCTCTTGCCATCACCAGTGCGAAGAAATGAAAAACACCTAAAATTATACCCTTGTGAGGCAGGTCCTGCAGAAGGACCGCGGGCCCAAGCCTCGAGTTATGAATGACATCAACGACGGCGCCAGCTGTGGATATAATCATGTTTAATGACAAGAACTATGGTTTCTACCATTCGAACGGAATCATGCTGATTCCAGCTTTGCGTTTGATACCACGACATGGTTGATGATTGCTCGTCAGCGTCCGCTGCCCCCTATCTAATTTCGTTGCTCGAGTGCTTGATAATCAATAACAAGTCTACCTATAATTATACCTACCAGCGGCGCGGAGAGTTCCCAGCTTCTTTCCAACGTCTTTCGTGGAGCTGACAAATTCGGCGCCGTACCAGTTGCACCGTAGCACTGGCGGGCGGCGTTTTTAATTACCGCAGTCCAATTAATCTGCATTAGCCCGTCTCACGACCATTCTTGCACTTTGCACCTATGCTCTTGTGGGTTTCGAACCGCGCCGCCAGGGCCCGCGCGTAAACAAACTTTGTCTTGTTTGGATTAAAATATTAAATTATTCTATTTAGGGAGCCATTGTTAAACTTCTTGCAAGTTTGTTAGTCCTGTGTGGCATATTTATAATAACTATGAGCATATAATAATATAGCTTTCTTATCGCACCTTCTGCTGTTGCTTGTTACAGACCTTCGCACCAAATTAAGTCACATAGGCTTTATGAAAATAACGTTGACACACATAATGGCTCCTGCATTATAAATTAAGCGTTCTTACAAAACAAAACCATGGGTATATTATTTCACATTTTAGGTTCTTCCTTGAAATTTAATTGGACAGAAGACAATGCCTGATGAATTACTGTGGGCTGCAGCGCATAGTTGGTGCTCGTCGTATCGCATTTCGGTGGAGAATATCGCCGCAATCGTGGTGTGTAATTATCTAAGTTGTGAATTATTCCAGAGGTGATTGCTCCCCCATGGGCTCTCTCGGCTCCGGCAGTTTCAGGAAGCAGAACACGAGCTGGAGGCGACGTAGCTGGAGCGAGTGGCAGGACAGGAAGCCGAGTTTCAAAACACCCCTAGGGCGTAGACCCCCGTCTCTCTTAACCACCCAGCAGCTCGCGATGTCTTCGAGATGAGTAACAACACCATAGCTATCTGCTTCTCTGTGTTCCACTTTGCTGGGATAGGATGGATGGTTCAAAGGGCAAAATCAATTGATAACAGCAATAAGTTTATGTTTTTATAAAATGGGATGGTGTATTTATTAACCATATATTGTTATATAAACAAACTACAATACAAAATGTACACCTCAGCGTTCAACTAGAATAATATGCACTATGTTATTAGTATGTGAAATATGATACATGGGCTGGTTTACAAAAATGCCATAAGGGAGAATTCTCTTTTTTACACTATTTTTATTATTTTTATATATGCAAAAATATTGCTAATCTGTTTCATAAATTATCTTTCCCCCTACTCTTAAAATATTTTTTTTCAGTTGTGAGGATGTACAAAATTTCAACGTAACAAACGCACAGAAGGAAGTGTCATATTTTCATACTCCTTAACAGAAATCGATTGTTCAAACAATAGAACTAAATAATAAAAAAAAGGAAAAAAAAATATTTTGTGTACGTACGACAAACCTAGCGTAATATTTAGATATACGATAGCTTGCAATTGATGCGCGCTACATTTTTACAGAAGGACAGAAGTGCTAGAAGGTAAGGATAAATATATATACGATAGCCGGGGCTCGAGTGTCTGGAGGCCATCTTGGCCTGCCAGGACCATGACAATTGACCAATATCGGGCATTGATCATAAACACGGGGTTCTAGGCCATGCACTAAGGCTATTTCAGCCCGCAACTTGGGCACGGGGCGCACCTGGGCACGGGAGGGCGATGAGGCCCTTCCTGGGGGGGAGGGTGGGGGGGGGGGGGGGGGGGGGGGGGGCAGCCATCGGCCGATGCAAGGGTTTTTGACTGATTGCAGCGGGGCGGTGGCCGCGGGTCGTCGAAGGGCCGCTGCCCAAAATGGCCCGCGCGTAAGACAGCTCGTTTCGTCTGTCGTTCTCGTTTCATGTAACAAAAATCCGGCTCGGGATTTTATTTGGACAGTAATATATCATAGAATATAATAGTTTTAACAAAGAAATAAAGATTTTTTTTTGTAATGAAATAAAAATATAAAATGGTGAGCGATTGGGTATTGACATCCCACTTTACAATGGAAAGTCCAGTTCTGTCTTCCCATAAAACGTATTTATCATTGTTTTTTTTATCTGTAATCTACAAACTTCTGAAATTCGCGAAACGTAGTACACAATACCACCGACTAACTAGCTCAAATACGTACAAAAAAACTAAGCATTATCCAACACTCGAGGCCAATTGGGGTAATAATAATCTACACTTACTTTAAAGACTCTTACAAATTTAAAGAGATCTCATGAACAATGCAAACTAGATGGGAGTTGAAAAGATAGACCCCATCAGGAAAAGCATACACACGTAAGAAGACAGTATTTGACAGGTGTATATCACGTTTTCTGCCATTTTTAATATTAGGCTAATTTAATATATTAGTTTGCGTTTAATAGTTTGTAACACGTTCCACTAGAAACTCGTCATTCTTGACGAGTGTGGATCGATTAACGGTGTTGTACCCAGACGCAATGTATAAGGGGACATAAGACCATCTCATCATTTCCTGTACTTTCCTCTCCGTCTACCAGTGTTAAACAAATGCATAGGTTGCGGATTGTATTGGTTTAAAGTTTGCTCATCGAGTAGATTTATGGATTACCCAAAGATCTCATCGTCAACCAAGAATAAAATGTGTCAACCGATTGATATCGTTACACAGATAAACCTCGTTGTTCATTTAAAACTGAGAGATGAAAATTGGACACAGAAGTGCCCTAAAAGAACCAAAATAACACCACAATTTTGCGGCACTTATTTTCGTCTTATTTAAAGCCGTGCATTTAGCTGTTTTGTGGAAAAAATGCACAGGGTGACGGAAATAATTCCTGGGAACAGCCCTTGGCTCAGAATGACTTCGTTTTAGTTTCACAACCCAAAGGTGTGGAGTATGTTTTGTACCCTTATACATAGCGTTTGTCTGCAACGCCCTTAACTGAAAAGATTGTGCTTGTTCTGCTAGCTATATGCTGGCTAAAGTGAAAGTCGGTTCAATTTCTTGGATTTACTCTCGGCATCCTAAGTACGTAATCGAGAGAAGAAGAGGAAGGAGTGTGTATCTATGACAAGTTTCGGACGTTCTTGTCCAACGCAAAAAGTCTGCTGGGGGTCTGAACGTTTACTATATTTTAGGTAAGTGTCGTCGTACCACTTAAACATTTCCGGCGAGGGGCAGTGTTGTAGGTGTGCCAAATTCTAAAGCTTATATGGTCCGAAGAGGAGCAAGTCTGTTGCAATCGTCTCAGCGCGCAGAGAAGTTATGTAATATAGGTAGTTTTAAACGTTTAAGTAGTAGTCGTATTTCTAGTTAACAAGTATGGACTACAATAAGAATGGATAGTACACCCCCATTTAAAGTTTATATACTTATAGATTATAACGCTTGACTACAACATCGAATGGGTAGTTTAAATTCCCATAAACTTGCATACATTTATATCGATACCATCTTAACTAGCAAAACCTTCTCATCTGTGCTTGCTTCATTTTGTACATACCTCAAATTTCAAGTTTCAAGTTCGCGTGAAAGCACTATTTAAGTACATTTTTTATTTAATTTTTCTTATTTATTTTTTTAGATTTTTGGCTACGAAACAGACCACGCAATACAATGAAAAGAAATTAAAGACTCCACACGTACAATATTATAATTTGGAGAAACCAAACGGGATGATTTGTGGTAAAAAATGAATAATTAGTTAACCTTACGTGGTAGGTACTTAAACATAAATGATTGCTGGGTGAATTGATGATCGCATGATATGTGAGGTGGGTGGGTGCCTTTTGTCCTAGGTGGCTGTTTAATTGCTACCGGGATGTGCTCAGAAAATGATCACCCTATTTTTACTTGTATAATTAACGCAAATGCACAGATTGCTGAATGAATGCTAAGGTTTCGTTTAACTAAAATAAGACCCGACTAAACTGGCAGATTACTGTAGATTATTCATCGCTTAAAATGCACCGAAAAGTACGCAACGTCAATACGTTTCGACGTATTCACGTTTCGATTCAAATTTGAAGTTATCATGACTCTGGTAATTTTTTTTTTCTCATTTTTGGATCGGTGTAAAATAATTTGGTCACCAGAATTGGGTAATCACAGCCTGAACCCTGGAATATGTTTTGTGGTAAATGAGGTGATTGATTTCGTTTGGACCTGCCTGTATTCTTCCGCCGCCTATACCAAATTTGTACAGATCGTCCACGCTCGCACGAGGACCCCTCTATAGGCACTAAATGAGATAGTTGTCGAAACTGCAATTTGTTGATGAATAGACAATGTCCATGCTAATGTATAACGTTACTTTATTTCTACGAGATCAAAACCAAACTGAGTGTATTTTTCTGGTCTCAAACCAACACAATGATGCAAACTGTCCTGACAAACTGCTTTCTAAAACAATGCTAAGTGTCCATTCTTATTTCAAGCCATTTCACATAATTCCATACCGAAAAGATTTCCCAAATCCGAGCAAAAACGTGGTTCTGTGTCGGGTAGAGACGCCCGAACGATGGCGTTATCGCGTGCGCTCGCCGGCGCTTCGCCCCTGCCAAGGTGAGGCCCTGGCAGATGTCCTGGACCTGGCAGACGTCCTGGACCTGGCAGGCGTCCTAGACCTGGCAGGCGTCCTGGATCTGGCGAGGTGGCGGCGATCGCACGCGCTCAACTCGAAACAATCTGGCCATGCAAACACGCGCCGCACAAACAACCACTACAAATAGGTACATTCCCAAACATTTCCAAAAATTCACAACGAAGCACTTCTACAAAACAACCGGCTAAATATCTTCTGGGTTGCAGGTAATCACTGATCGGTCCATAATATTTATAATCATTAATAACGATGGAAAAAAACACTGATTCTACCCGAGTCTTTCTAGCCAAGCACCGCAGAATAAAAATTCCCCCCGAGAAAATACACGATGTCACTCAGTTTTGGCTTCCAACAAACAGTTCAACAATTGATCAACGAGAAGCTCGTGTCGACCCAGTCGTTGTTGGACACGCTGAGCATGTCTGACATGTCGCTCATGTCATGCGAGCAGGAGAACTCAAAGTGTGAGCCCGAACTGGAGCTGGCAGTGTCAAAGGTGTCCAGCTCGTTGGTGAGCGAGTCTAAGTCCACCCTGAAGTCCGAGGTGAAAATATCGGTGAGCGAGTCCAGGTCGGCGAGCGTCGGGTTCTCCCCGATCTTGGTCAACGCCACCCGCGAGCACACCTCCTCCGGGTCAAAGTCCATCGGCTCCTCTTTGATCGTGTAGTCCTCATGGTCCATGGGCTCTGACTTGATCACGACTACAGTCTGCTTGGGCTCGGGCTTGGCGAGCGTCGACGCCGCCGTGGCGATGCGCGTGCCAAAGATCCTCGCGAGCCGCGTGGCGATCGGCGTCGCGGGTGGAGTCGGCGACGGCAGCGACGTCGGCGTCGGTGAGAACTTAACGTCTAACATCAACGCGTTGTCGTCGTAAAACGACGCGCTCTCCGGCGAGTCGGGGGTGTCGCAAGAAGGACTCGACGGCACCTTAGCCGTCGCCGTCGGCGGTGAGGGGGCATACTGGAGGCGAGGACTCGGCGGCGATGCCGTGCTCGAGTGCTGTTGCGTGCTGGCGTCGGCGTCTGTGCCGGAGGCTTGTTGACTGCGACGAATACTTTCTTTGAACTTGCTGCGGTCTACGGCAGTGAGACGGATTTTCAGTCGGCTCTGACTCACATTGCTGGCAGTGGTAAGATTAGCAGAGCGGGAGCGCGGCGACCCTCCGACTTGACTCATCGACTGGATCGCTTGAGCAAGCTTCTCTTTCGTCGCGCTGCGAGGAGTGTTGTTATTGGAATCGTTCCTAGAGGCGACGACGGGCTGCAGCGTCGCGACGCTCGACGTCGAAGTCTTGCGCGGCTTCTTGCCACCGGGCGACGCTGCCTTAGGCGCGGGCTTTGTCACCTTCTTTCGTGGCCTATACTTGTAGTCAGGGTACTCTTGAAGGTGCAGCTGACGGAGGCGTTCCGCCTCGTCGATGAAAGGCTGTCTTTCGTCTTCGGAGAGCATTTTCCAACGACGTCCCAGTCTCTTTGAGATCTCCGCGTTGTGCATGTCGGGTTGCATCTCGCAGATCTTACGCCGTTCGATCTGCGACCAGACCATGAACGCGTTCATTGGCCGCTTGATATGATTGGGATTGTTCTTTTTCGTCTGTGGATAAAGAAAAGAGAACACGTTAGCGTCGGTCGTCCTGAGTCCGAAATGCAAACACGAGGGAAAGCTTGGGCCAAAGAACCTTCAGGACTTAGGAGACATATCGGGAACGACAACTCGAGAGGGAGAGAGATCGAAAACGTGTTATTGGGCTGCGTAATAAGTCGCGCAGATGCGTCGCTATTATACACATGTGATTATATTTAATAATGATAATGATAATGATGATGATATACGTCGATAGTGTGCCGGATACGTAGGTTTATTTCAATACTGGTCTTCTTAAATTGAACAGGTTAATTGTACGTCAAGTATATTTAACACAACCTCTTTATCAACCAATGGGATGGTGATTTTAACGTGTTGTTTAAGTATAAAAATTGTAGAAATGTACGGTTAGTGGCGGCGGCGGCGGCGGCGGAGTAAATTACGCTCGTGGTGCACAACATAAATAAAATAACGTGCGGTTAATGTAGCGCGCAGCAATTAAATATTAATTTCGCAGATCGCGTTGATTATCGCACGGTGAGGACTGAGGCGGCGTCGCCTCGGCTCTACGCTCATTACAAGAGGCATGAAGCGCCGAGAGCGTTGGGGTCGCCATCAATCACATGCCCTACGCTCCTCGATTGTCTTCAAGATGGCCGGTAGGGTCAGCGTCTCGGAGAGACGAGGGCAGCCGGCCCCTGGCGCTAACGAAGCCACACCTAGCGCCAGCTTGTTACTGTAATCCGCGCTCTTCATCCGTTGTTAGCGACGTTTCACCGTTCAACGTGAATCTACATGGCAACAGACGCGGGGGTCGGCAAGAGGTGGCAAGCGATGGTTAATTTGCTATTTGGTAGAAAGTCGTCAAGGGTGAAGGCAGGGAGGTGATAATATACAATTATAAAGTTCTATTTAGGTGGCGACGAAGATTTTTTGATATCAAACTGTTCCTTTGGGCCCGATTTACATATTGCATGAGACAGCAACCGTGAAAGAAATGAATAAAGATTAAAGAATTACGTCTCGGCGGCCGACAAAGTACGGGCACAACACGGTACATGCCAAAAAAAAAAGGGCGGGTGGGAGAGTGCGAAAAGAAATTCAGCACCGAGACGACAAGGGGTGCCTTCGGCTGCCGCGAGCGCACGGGCCGATGCTAAATTGGCACTTTCGAGTAAACGAATCCATCTTCCCCTTTGAGCGGCGAGGTTCAATGAATTCATTCCCCCGCAATAAATCCGGTGTTTAACAATTCATTTGGCTCGGGAGTCCGGGACCGAACGCGCGGTCGCTGGGAACTGCTATAAAACTGGTGTTTAACTACACACCAAAAAGGAGCAAGTAAAAATGAATTTATCTGAGAATTTGACTGTGTTAATTAAATCTAATTAATATTCCGTTCACGCGATCAGCGAACGACATGCGAACAGATTCGTAGTAATCGCCTTTTTATCACCGTTGTAGACCATCAAGGTGACCCGAGCGGCTATCGTGTACCTACCTACCTACTACGACAGAGCTGGTCGACCACTTAGAGATGCATCGCGGAGATGAAAACAAGTTTAGATCAAGTCGGGCTGCCCTAGAGGCCGATCGAACGACTGTGCTCGAACCCATACGTCAGTTGCATCGCTGCAGTTGCAAATGAAATACGTGCGTTCCTTACTGCACTTCGTGAACCCTCGATGCCCGCTATCCTAGCACCCTGGGGGTCGCAGCCAGTCTCACAAATCTAACGCTAAACGCAGATAGGCATCTTAAGTCTTCGCCAAGACGATCTATTTGCGGTAAAATATACAACTTTATTTTATTATTGTAGAACTTGACACGCGATGCCGGGCTCCGTGCGTACGTTCATGTCACTAATTGGAGACATCCCGTCAGAGGTGATATTTATTTGCACTTGGCTGAATGTTAGGGGTGAACAAGTGGAGGTCGCCTGCCCCGTCGCATGTGCGTGCCCGTATCCCGCGCAGGGTGGGGAACGGGGTTGCGTGGGAGTAAGGGGTCTGCATTGGCAGCTAATGTTTATGCATAGAGAGAAGAGGGCCTACTAGATTAGGCGGGTTGGCGGACAGGGGCTTCTTCACTGACATCTAAGAGGATCACGAGTAAAGGGCAACTTGTATGTTTTTTGAATAACCTAATGCTTAAGTCTGTGTAAGCCTGTGCCCACAAGGACCTGGCCAGGTGGAGGAATTAGTGTCGGAACCAGGACTCACTTTTTACCTTTTTTTTCCCTGTTTTTTGATGACATAATCCACGAGATTTGTATATAAAAGTGACATTTGACTACGCGTGTAGCGCGCACGCGCCGTTACGGTGATCACCTCACCGTTGACATTTCGAAGTTGCACAGAGCGCGCTCTCCGCAGATTTAAATTGACACACGATTCAAGCGATGACCTACTTCAAGAGCGAGCGCAAGCTGCGCCCGAAAGTATGCTGCACGTGACGCAGCCACAACGCACGACTTGCACAAGATGGCGACACGCATCATCGAGTAGACTGCACTTCTAGGCGCGTGCAGTGCGTGGGGCTACGCACATGGCCCAGCTAGGTGTTGGACGTGAGTCCAGTACATGCCTTATTTGGTATAATTTGGTGGCTGGTTGCGGCCGACTAATACGCATGCATAAGTAAATAGCAATTAATAATTTTAATGAGAGGTAATCGTTTCTCAAGCCTTGTGTAATCACGTTGTAATTGAATAGCGGCTGAAAGGTTGCTAATTGGAGCCGAGGAGACATAAATGAGACGATGCAGAAATTGATATTATGCCTCGAGAAGCCTGGAGCGTTGAGCGTGTATTTTTTTGCCCGGGTCGTCTGGCCGACGTTTTTCCGCAGAACCGAAAACTTTGTGTGTAGCGCGGCCTCGACGCGAGTTTATCTTTCAGAAAAGCGATTGATTATTCAATGAAAAACTTTCGGTCTACACTTTGTAAAGTGTTATTAAAAACTTGTTACTTAACAGAAGTTTTCCAAGTTTTACCAGCGGTTGTATATTTTTTCAAGGTTCATTCGAAACTGGCGAACTTTACGCCAGCAAATGTTAAAACAAAAATTATTATTATCTTACAATTTGACAGCAGGGACTGTTAAAAGATAAAAGGAAAGTGAGAGCACGCGTGTAAAAAATGCGTTATTGATGCTATAAGCGCCACGTGACGCAGTGAACTTCCAGCACTGAACTCTTTGGCGTAAAATAACTTCCTCCTTCGAAAGCACCTTAGTCGGGGGGACGACGAGCGTTCAGGTAATTAGGAGACATAGTCGCAGCCGCGTCGAAAGTGGAGGTGAGAATCAATGAGACCCCTCAGCAAAGTCATGGTGCACTTGCACCGAGTTTTAACTGGTCGATACCAGATGGCGCACGGTTCAGGGGGTGCAAGTCAAAGATGCCACCCACAAAAAAAAAATACAAAAAAAAAATACAAATTACAAATTCTTTTAATCTCGATCGAAGTTTGAAGTAAAGCTTGGCCGTTGTGCAAAATATCGCATAATATATCCATTAGGGGTGGGTAAAGAGGCTAGCCAGCAAAAGATGAGGGCTACGACGCCGAGGCGCCCTATAAAACATCCATTAGCAATCCGCATGCTAAACGACGCCAAATCATGTAATAGAAACTACTATCCTGCCTGCCTGCTCGGCGTGCTTTCTCAACGCGCAAATTTGCATATTGTTCACCAGCGCGAGGTTATTTATCCAATGACGAAACTCTACCCCTTTGCTTGTCTCCCCCTTCTCCGCTGTCTTCCCTTCCCTTCCCTTTGCGTCTCTAGGAGCACGAAATCCGGCTGACATTACCACGACTAAAATACGACAATCATCCACTAGGCCTACGCCAGACACTTTTAGAGAAGTGTTGTTTTAGCAGAACACGTCGACACAGGGAAACCGGAAAAGAGCCCACGCTCGGAATTACATTTGTATGTCCGTTTGCAAAACCCGGCGAGGCGTCGGTGGTGAGTTGCCGGCCTAATCCATCCGGGCATGCTAAGGTCACGTGCTCTTTGATTTCACTACATAGGTGCTATGCAAAATAGCGGAAGCTTATCCTTCTGCACACTCGTGGCCTGCTAGGCGAGATCTGCAAGGCTAGCCGCGATAGCAGATGCCAGCCAGTCCGGCAAATTGGTAAGCAACTCCAATCGCAGTCTCGAGGCGAAGCTCTTTCATTATATTCGTACATGGCAAGGACTTCTTATAGTTTATTTCTTCCGTATTTGAAGATAAAATATGGAAGACCTTCTAAAATATGCGTGCTGCTTCATGTTTTAAACAAGCAACAGATAGGGAACTCGTGTATCAAATAATCATGGCCTGTGCTATTTAAATGCAGACAAGGGGCTGTAAATTTAAACATTGTCAATAAACGTGCAGCACTGGTCGCTATTATGTGGCCATTCTGACTGCCGTTATTTATAGGCACAACATTCTGGTTCATTGCAAATTCTAGATGCACATTGCATGTGACAGTCAAGTCATAATTATTGACATTGTGTTCGTACGTAACCACGCTACTTGTTTCACGTACCTAGCCGGTGGATCGCTTTAAAAGGACAGACATTAAAATACAATATAATGTAGCCTCTCAGTTTGATTAGGTGCTTGAAAAGAAAATACAGGGAGCGAGCTGAACCCGCTAAATTCTTCCCCTTACACTTCCGTGCATTGGGAAATGGGGAAATAATAAGCGTTCTGCCGTGGGCTAGCGGCAACGCACGGACCGACGTTCGCGCGGCTTTACGCAAGCAACGCGCAAATGGGGGCCGGTGATAAAAAAGTGCGTAACGCACCGTACGACCTGGATGCGGGACTTCGAGCGCGGCTCGCGACGGGGAGCGAAAGTATCCGCGGGACGGGCAAGGTGTTCACCCGACGTGCCGAGATAACCCCCCCGCCTCCCTCCACCCCCCATGCACCACTAACTCACTTCCGTGTGGAAAACAATAAAGGGCGATGGGCGATAAATCCCTTGCTCGCGGGATACGAGAGCGCCGCGCTGCGTTTGCTAGCTATGCGCGTGTTATTAATTATCAGCAAAATATGATTGGTGAACAAGAGTGGCTAAGGAAATTAATCAACTTAAAAAGTTTTAACGCCCGAATCGTGACTGCTAAACTCATCTTCAAGATCGCATTCAAGGAAACTTCCGAGATTAGCTCAGAGCTACATTTTGACAGATCTCAAAAGTTGCCACAGCGAGCAAATCGCAATTAATCATGTAGCTTTACTAGTCTTCACAATAAAGCTCTTTGAAGAGCGGCTGCACGAAATGAAGTAAGGCAGTCAGGAGTTGAAGATTGGTTCCTGGGTAGTGTGCGCCCTAGACGGAAAGCCCCGGCACGACACGGGGGAACTCATTACGCACTGCACATGTCATACAGAGATTAATTTGGGCAGACAGATTAGGGCCGGGAAGGGCGCGGGCCCCCACGCCATCGCTCGCGATCGAGCGCACTCGGGCTCAGGGAGGGAACGAAGCGAAAGAAGGCACTGCTCTGCTACAGCTGTTTCTTCACAACGTGCCGGTTCTTATGAATGATAAATAGTTTAAATATAAAGAGACTACGGTGAAGGTTACATCTGTCAACACTTTGATGTTTGAAGGCCTGCTCCCAGGCAGCGCTGGCGGTCTCCCTCTAACGGACGCGTTGCCAGAATTCAAACTGCGAGCAGCCTGCTTTAGGCGCTTTTTAGGCGCTGCGTGCTCGACGCACCGGCTTATGTCACAGATTACTGCTGGCTCGGTAAAAACAAGATTCAGCCTGAGCCCGTTTTGTTCGTCGCTTTTAATACCGCCGCCCCATCATATAAGAAAACTTGAAAGGCAATCCGAGCGCCGAGGGTGGTTTCGTAAAACAGAGATCTCTAAACCAATGCCGTCGACGACGGCGGCTCGCCCGTTATTTCAGCGAGGAAAACAATTTCGGGCGAACGGCGGAATCGTGGGAGATATAAAAGGTATAGAATGTAGCACCCTTGTCGGGGCGACGGGCAAATGGGAGGCGGCAGGGAATGTAAAGCTACACACACACACATGCTCGAGCGCGCGCACACACATTCAGACGAGCAGCTACAAATGGCGGCCATGGAAAGGCGACGCATTTCTGTGGCAACGGCAAAACCCCTGTGGAAAGTGCGCTGTTAGACGAAGGCAATTTGGGAAATGTTAAGGTTTTCTTTGAACACGACAACGACGACGACGGCGACGCCGAGTCATGGTAAATGTGTTTCAAGTTGCCAAGATCCGCCAGCACATCGCGGCGGCGGTGGCGGCAGCCCTCACCCTTCAAAAACAACAGTGGTAGTTTTTGTTCAGTGACAGCGCCGGCTGGCAAAATGCCACGCTAGAAAACACTTGCACTTCCCTACCAGCAATTTAATAGGCCATCCAGTGCCGCGGAGATGGATAGGCTATTGCAGCACAGTGTGATCCTAACCGAGTAATGGCCGACCAGGGCGGCCTGTGCACTATCAGGACAAGAGCTGCCATACAACGTCGAGCGTAGGCTGAGAGGACACCGCCTGCGATCTTCAACGGCCTTGGCTCAGGACAGCTAACCCGGCGCGACGCACTCACATATCATCATGTCATTACTCTCCGCTGACGCGCAGCTGGACCGAGATGGTCTTTATGCAGATGCTATGGACGACGGGGTGGGCGAGGGTATTGTGGTCGGGCCTAGGAAGACGACCGATCTCGCTTGAATCGAAATTCGCGGCCGTTCGGTTATGACTTGTCTTTGATGATTCATTGCTGTTTGTCCCTGCGGTGTTTACTTCTGGTTCCTCTGAGCGAGGTCTTCGTCATGCAAGGCGCGCGGCGCAGTCGGGATTTTCGGAAATCGCGTCGCGGTTTTGCGGTTTGTGCTATCACCCTGGATTTCCTGATGATGACTCCGGGGAAATCGCGACGGCGGCGTGCCTCAAAGAGTTGGGAGCGTCGGAAACCTCTGCCTACATTTAATCGCTCGTCATATTTTAACAGTCACTACAATTCGCGTAATAATTAGAGACGCCTTCGGTAATGGCATTGACACTAACAATCAGTCATGACAGTTCAAAAGCACGAGTCGTCAGAAATAGCACTGAACATAATTAGCAGGTAAAACTAGATAGGCACTAAGCAGGCGCTTAAATTACGACGTCTGCTTATTAATTACACATTTCCACTATTTATTCGGACTGTATCTCCCGCCATGTGTTTCCTTCGGCTCGTGGCTGAAGCGGGTAAACAATACGACGCGCTGTAAAACAGCTGTTTGCCAGGATGAGAATACGCTCGTGTGAGATAAGGCGGCTCTCAAATGGTAACTAGACGATAGATAACGAGTTAGCGCAATTTCCGATGCCTTCTGACACATAATCGATATTTTGACCCAGTTGGGCGGAGCGCGCGACCGGCAGTCCCAATGCCCTAGTGCTGGCCGCTTTTGACCCATATTCAGCGCTAGCTGCTGGGAGCCCATATCGGGCCGCGCATATCCGGTCATTCCTGCGTCGGTGTGCAAAACTGGGAAGTCGGGAGTTTTTTTATTTGCCTAACAATGTCTCGACGGCGACGGAAACGTATTGTGTGCGACAAAGTGCGTAATCTGGTAGCTAGTTGGCAGAAAGCAATTGCTCGACGCTTCTTGCGCGTTGGCCGGTAGTGCAAAGAGCGTGTACAACACGTCGCTAAGAAAGGCATTACACGAGGCGTGTCGTGACTGGGAAGTTAAGACGATGCACAGTGACGACGGATTGACTCTCGGCGAACGGACACCACGGAGTCCGGCGGTTGAGCGGTAACCGGGCGGTGCCTACCCGTTAGCCGCGATCGGCTGTCGCCTTCGCCGCGCTCACCTTTTTGGGGCTAGCTTTCTGGTTCTCTCGGCCAAAAACCCAAGGGTCGGTTTCTCGGGTGGCTAAAACTGTGGCAAACTCGACTAGCAGCAAGTTCACGAAACTTTGCCGGTCGCCGAGTTATATATTTAATAATTTTAGTTAAAATAAGGAGCAAGTTTCGCACGCGGTGACTTCGGCGTCGGGAGTTACAAGCGTTTTGCATAATTTACCTCCGCGCGCGTTAATATGCGTGCGAGCTTCTTGCATACATTAAAATAGCATTACAATTTGCATGCGTGAGTGTGTGTGTGTGTGTGTTACACCTGTCTGTAATAACTACGAAAAGTTGACATGGAAACATCGTACACATATGACGCATAAATCAGTCATATTAATCACGCAGTTATTTACGAATTTGTTTTCTCTAAGACCAGAGTGTCGGTGGGGCTTTCCGTGCGGACCACAGGAACAATTATAACACACTTTTATAGATTTTCGTCCCCTTTTCATTTCCTCGTATTTCCCGGCGAAACAGACTACGTGTTCTACGCTATCTTTTGGAATCCCTCGCCTGACGCTCGCGGGTTGCGATAGAATTTAACCACTAGTTTATGTCTCTATATTATATCGCCTGGCATGTGCAGCGAGCACATTCCTTGGGCAACTCGTAGATCCTGCGTAGAAGCTGGCTCGCTGCGTGGCGTGCGTGCAAAAGCACGCAATTCAATGACGGAATAAATTACTACTACGCGAGAGGAAACGTGTCCGCGACGTTGCGTCCTATTTTTAACGCAGTTCGGCAAACTACGAAATAGATTACTTTTCCTTTCATCTTGCCGAATTCCTCGGACGCTTCACAGACCCGCCAAGAGGGTAGAACGAAACGAATTTGTTCCCAGAATCCGTCAAGTTTTCAGAACTCGAACGAAACCCACGAAAATACAGTCCAACAATCGAGAAAGTCAACAATACTCAACAACGGCGAACGCATTCATTGCGCGGCACCTCCACCTGTTGATGGCTACACTTACAAGGCTCGCTCATTATTTATCGACGGGCGAAACGTTCACCGACGCATCGGGCGTCTTTGCCCCAACGCCAGGCGTTGCGACGTCTTTCACCGACGCATCGTTCGCCGCGAGCGGATTTTTTTCATACACTCAAAAGCCTCGTTTATTTATTTATCATCGCGGAAGTGAACTATCTCTGCGCGAATCTGCCTGTCGGCGGCGGAGGACCTCGCGCTCACTCAGTGTCGTCCTCGCAGAGCAATTACGCGGCCGCGTTAAAGAGCGAAGAACTGTGCGAAGGTCACCAAGGGAAATCGCGACAGCTCGGCTCGGGCGAACGCGCGACGGGGCCGTAAAAACGGGCGTAAGAGACGCCCCTACGGGACGGATCACGCGTTCGCCCTGCTTAGGTAGTCGCTAGTGGGCGACACTGATCGATTTGGGGAACGCGTTGCCAGTCGAATTTCCCCAGAGTGTCAAGTCGATTACAAGAGTCGCGAGGCGTAATGTGTCCCCGAGTGACAGCCACTGGCCGGGGTTTGGCGCTGAGGGCACCCAAAGTTGCAGTTTACAAGTCGGATCCGATTGTTATGACACTTGCAAGATTTTTTCGGTTTTCGGAAAAAAAAAATTAAAAAGTCACTTTTAATTTACTAAAAGTGGCTAACACGAATGGCACTTCGATTACCTTTAAATTTACCCGGAAACTCGGTACTTAGAATAAATAAAATCACTTTTCGACAAAGTCGGCACTTGCGAGGGGTTTAAAAGTGTGGAAATGGGTAAAGCGTTGTTGTATTTACCTGAGTGGCATCTGTGTATGGAGTTGACGAAGTCTTGCTGATAAGCTGTGAGCCAAACATTGTAATTCCACTGGATGTAGGGCTATTTGAGCGACTTGTGTCGATCTGCTGCGGCACCATGCTAGTTCGCAGGTCTCACATCAATTCCGATTCAAGCAACAAAACCAATAACACCAAATCACCAAAATTAGATTTTTCGACTCGATTTACTTAAAATTCACTGCGTGTCGAAAGTAAATCGGGTCGTTACCGAAATATTCTCGTAATATTTTCGATAATTTAAAATTTTTCACACACGAGACTATTCTATGATGTAAAGTGATTGAAGGTGGGATCTCCCATGAAGGTAAAAGATGTTCACATGAGACCAGCAGCCGGTAGGAGCGCCATCGACCGTCGCACGTTGTAGACTGAGCTTGCCAGTGCCAGAGCTGGCATATACTACTCGTACTGTTTTCCCCCCCACTCTGCGCTAGTCGACCAATCAGCGAGCGGCGTGCGCGCCGATTCGGGTGTGCAAGCGAGGTGAGATAAAGCAGCCACTCGTGGGGATCGACTTGCCAATGTCAAAGTCAGCGAGCACATGGAATCCGCACTTAGCAAAGTTTCGGACGACTTTAGGACGCCGTTTCACTGCGGGTTTGACGGAATATTGTGATTATTAAGAAGATTGCCGTTTTCAACAAATGTTGGCTTTTATAAGAAAAATAAAAATTTGGCTATAAATATAAAATATTACAGAAATTAACTGAGTTTACAGTTTTTTCAGTGTTTTATTTTATAGTCTCTATTTCCGTTCGAAACAACAGTCGCCTTTCAGTTAGTTTGTCCCAATTCGTTCGTCCTAAATGTCACATTTGCACAACACGACGAAAAGTAAAAAAAATAAAAACTGAAAAAAACTTATTCACGCGCGGATTTCACGAAAATGTCTCTGCAGCTCAGAAACCCCGACTGTTGACAAGATTTAGTTGAAAAGAAGTGAAAACGCGATTTTGACTTCTCTCTTCAGGACCACTTCTGCTCAGAACCAATCCGCTCGACTGCCGAGAGCCGAATGAGCTTTGTACCACTTCTTGCACCAGTTCAGTCGCCGATTCATTTCCACGCACGCCGCTTCGAGCAGCACTCGCCGCGTTTACTATCAGTACTTCTCGTTTATTGCTAATGTTTAAATATAGTGTTTATTATTTGAAATAAAAATTATATGACGCATGTGATTATGTCTGATAATGCTTACACATTTGTGGAGTTTGTATTAGTGAAAAGATGTTAAAAAAAATTAGTATATAATCTATGGATTGATTTGTGGTGTTTAACGACGCACTGTTTTGACATCTGGCCATGCGGCACTGGTCTAATGGCGTTGGTGAATGAGTGGATGAAGATGAGGATGATGATGAACCTAGCCTAGCCTAGAAGAGAGGAGGGGAAACCCGGTGCCGGCACGTAGCCCACTCCTGTCAAAGAACACCAAGGGGACCACCGGCTTAACGTCCCTTCCGAAGGACGGTACAATGCGAACAACAGGATTCCTCCACAACTCCATGCTGTCGAGAGGTTGATTAGCAAGGCGAATGAAGTTGCTGTACTAACTTTCATCCCTCCAACCTCTCTCCCGAACAGAACTGGTCATTTGTATGATGGTCACCCATCCAATACCTGACTCAACTGACGCAGTTGCTTAACTTCGGTGGTCTCACGAGAACCGGTGTTTCCAACACGCCAAACCATTCGGTTATATCTCTTTGCAGATGCACCTATTACCATATATGAATATCTATGCTCAGCAATATTTACTGTGAACATGCTTGAGCCAGCTCGTTGATATGAAGACAGATATACACTTTTAGGTATCTATTCGTAGATTTGATAACTGAATGGCTTTGACCAACAGCCTTGTGACCAACGGCAATCGGAATAAACCCAATATCGTTGAGGTCGTGATCCTATTCGTTCCTCGAAATCTGCATCTCTCGTATTCATCAATAGGTGGAATTGGGCAACTTCACAAACCGTAGACCCTGAGAGTAGTATGCACAGTTCGCTATTATTCTCAGAAACCGCGGTTCAATTGGTTCAAGTTCAGAAGTTCAAGTAATCTTTCAGAATCAATCCACCCTGCACTGAAAATTCGGTTTAATTCACGGACTGCATCAAAGAACAAATCAAATTAAAGCTGCAGACTCGCCTAAGTGAACATTGTTCATCTAGAAAGCTGTAACGGCGCGTAAGAAGTGTGTTTTTCTCTAATTACAGTCTAGCAGGTTTTCCTAGAAGCCGCCTGCCTCTGATAATAGTTCGTGGATAATACTTGACTAACATAATTAGCCATAGATCATTTCAATCGCACCATATGTGTTACTGTTTATATTCTGATATGATATCATGCCGGGAAGAGTTCACAAAACGTCCTTCTTAGCTCCCCTCCCGCAGCCGAGAGCCAAGGTGCCCTTTAAACGTGCACAAAAGTACCCGTAATTGAGTCGAAAATCAGATCGGCTACAACTCGCATAGTCCGACAATATCACTTTAATTGCATAGGTGTTGAACTTGAATTGAATGATGTAGCTAAGAAAAAAACTGCTCGGCAACCCAAAGAGCAAGATCAACCTATTGTAAGGCAGCTTCTTCATGCATCTTTAGTAGTCACTCCGGTTTCTGTTGAATCACGACCATCTCCGAGACATGAATAAAACATGGATAGGAAGATATTATTCAGTCAATCCATTCCATCGTGTAGCTTGATAGAAATTGGTAACCAAGGAATAAGCTGAGCCCTCCCGTCTACGGCTAAATTTAATACCATCATTTTTTACACCGGGAATGCATTGTGAAGTTGGACGCACCAATTTACTGGGCAACTCTCGAAAAATTGATCGGCTTGCTTAGGTCACGATAAGCAAACACGCATGATAACGCCGTAGACATCATTTCCAAAGAATTCTTAGGCGTCGATTTGGTAAGAGGTCCCGCTGGTGAAATCGAGGAAATGCCGCATTTCCATGCTTTCCCGCGGCACACGTGCTTTTCATTTCAATATCTCGGCACTCGGCTGTGTAGGAACATTCTGTACCGGCGTTTCTGTTGAACCAGGAAAGTCAATAAAAACGGAAAACGATTTGCTATATCATCACTGCTATGTGCTATCACGCTAGGTATGCGCACGTATATAGTGAAGCCTGCACTCAGCTCCCTATAGGTAAAGGTCTGGCGAATCTATCACGCCATGCAAGGGGTGCAAGCCACATGCAAATTACAGTTTGCTCTGATCTCCATGTTAACTCCAGCGCGTGGAATCGACGAGAAACCCCGTGGAAAGCTTGCTCAGGATTTCCGTCTACAAACACGAGTCGATTGAATCCGGTTGAGGAATTAGACGACCGCTGCACGAGGTGGTGAACTCTTCCCGGACAATCCCGTCACATGTGGGGTACAGTTTGCCTGGCAATCTCGCATGTTGTCGGTCTGAACGGCGTACGGCGGCCAGCGCTGGCACGGTACTCCAAGCCGACAAAATCGGCTATTTCCGATGTTGATAGTTTACAAAGTTTACTCCCCAGCCGCGGCAGTCAAGCAAACACTGGCGAAGATGGTTGCTTCAGGCCGTGCTGGTCCGAATGCCCCCTCTCTCTTTCTATTTCTCTCTCGATCTCAAGCTAGCTCCAAGCCTCGCTCGTCTCCACTCTTCGTCAGGATGACTTTTTTGCTGCTTTTGTACTGTCATGACAGCAATGCTATGGACCATAAACTTCAAGGACGTAATGAGAAATGATCTTCAGTTAATTAATCACTAGATGTCGTTTCGTTTGTATTTGCTTTCTCACGCGTGAATCCAAAAACAGGCACCGATTAAAAAAAAATACAATAATGCATTCAACTTTGATCCCCGCGCGCTGCGTGGGGCGATTGCGATAACAAAACGTTGTAAATTGTCATTTTCGAGCGTGATTCTCTGCTCTCTAGTAGGTACTGTTTATTGGATTAAAATTAAAATTCGTTGTCAGAATTCATTGCCGGCTAAGTATATTTGAATTGCTCAGCCGCTAAGTCTAACACCATATTTGATATCTGACTAATTATACAAACATTTTCATGTCATATTTGTGGAATAAAATCGACTTGGCTGGCAAGAAATGAAGAATACACGTATATAATTAGCTGCGTCTTTTCCCCTCTCACTCCAAGCACAACGATGCATGCGTTTTGACAGAAGACGAAGACGGCTTGCAAGATCTTGAGGCGACTCAATTTTCCAAATGCATGATAAAGTACACATTATAATCCCCCCACAGTGACGGGCGCAAAAAAGAAAATGCTCTTTACAAATTGCCATTTTGGTGGATGCTCTTTCAATTCGTAAATCTTGATTGTACATTTTGAAAGCTTGCGCAGCGTGTGGTCAACAAGATATGTCCGATGGTCGCTAAGGTATATAATTTGAGGTCACGGTCGACGTATTGATGGGTACCCTCATTATCCCTTCGAACCATAATCCCAGCTGACGATACTATCTCAGCTCGGCCGGGCCGGCACACATTTGCTGGAAACACATTTATTTCTCAGAAGAAAACTTCCTTATGAGCGTATAAAGTCGACAGATTTCTAGCGCCTCGATTCGCCATGGCGCACTTCATCATCGCCCGCTCAATTATCTTATAGTTCTTACTCATAAAATAATGATCGGAACGTTTTCTTGCGAAAACCTACTGAAAAGTACCCACACTTCCAGGCAATGATACACGTCACAGATTGCTGAAAGTCTAATGTGGTACACCTCCAGTCAATTCCCGATTGCTGGGTTGAATGCGATTGAAAGATATCATTTACTCCGATTAACAAATTGTTAAATTGAACCGCTGGAACTTTTCTTGATTCCACGAATCGGTGCTGGGGAATCGACGGTCCCAGCGCAGTTCTGAGCTTTGGGAAAATGACCAAGTATTGCAGTGAGCGACCTCTGCTAGTAGGATGTTAGTCAGAGTCTCGTTCCAGCTTTTCCGGGAAGCCATTGTCAATGCTCTAGCAGTCGCATGCAATGATTTGCTAGCTTCGAGCTACCATCTATTGAATATTAGCTGGCCTAGGCGTGTTACAGGTACGTACCCGTGGTAGTACGGTGCTCGAGATATCGCATGACCAACACACAATAAATCATGTCGAGATAGGTGAACTGTGAGCAGCGAACACTCATCAACTAACACCAACTACCTACTCTCTCTCTCCCTCTCTCTGAAATCGCGAGCAAAATAATTATTTACCTGAAAATGGGAATTTTGTTGCGCAATAGTTTAAAATAATGTGTACAAAGAATTCCAAAGTAGATCAAAGCAATATAAAGACATTCGCACACGAGCACAAGCGACCGTTAGCAAGGGAAATTAAGGGGTGTAGAATAAAAGGAATTTCCGTTTGCGTTAAATTGTTAGTAATTCAACTCGGTGCGGAAGTAGCAACGACCGACCACACGTATTAAAGAGTGCACCTCGTGGAAATGTCTGAATACGGTGGCATGAATCAGTCTCCACCCCTCGAATTACACACCCCCGCCGCACTGGGGGTGGGGCAGGGGGGGGAGGGGGGGAGGGGGCAGCATGCATTTGCCATGGCGAGGATGCGAGGAGCCGTGTTCCTATTGTGAATGTGTACAACCCGTACCTCCACCTTGTGCCACCTAACGTGCTCCACCATACCATACCTACATTGTATACGCAGTAGCATGTTTGCGTTTTCGGTACAGGGAGTACCCATCATGCCATGACATGCCCATCATCGGATAGAGAGTGGTCATCTCGATGCACAAAAGCCACGCTGCAAACATGAAATATCAAAAAAATATAAGACCACCATACGTCTCGTCTCAGATGAGTTGTTTCCAAGCCATGTGTTTTCCAAAATGCGTCAAATTGGGACACCTCCTATCGTGAAACCCCAGAGAGTATGCGTCGAGACGGCCGCTCTCACGTGAGCGCCGACTTTCTTCTGCCTGCGTTGCATGCAATCGTAAACCACGCGGAAAGATGAACCACAGAAACACACTTCCGTAACGCGTTGCGTTGCGTTGCGTTGTAAACCTCTCATTACCATTAACACGGTAGCCGGTCACCGCTTGCTCAGGCCGCCCGAACCCGGACTTAGCGGCCAGGCCCGGGAAATTCCTCGGAAAACATCTCTAATAAGGAAAAATCTAATTTTCACCGGTTTTCCCGGCCACCCTCGGCTAGATACAAAGAGAGTAATTTTGTGGTTGATGTTCGTACTACGCACACTTTGGCTGTCGACACAGCACGTCATGATGACGCAATACGAGGAGACGGGGTTGATGATAGGGCTGAAGGACGATGATGACCCAAGTAACGGATGCACGCTCGGGCTTGGGTGGAATTGGTGCTGGCAGTACCAGTTGCACAGTGGCCTGTAGATCGTGCTCGCTGTCTATTTGCTTTGCTTCCTTCGCGCTCTGCTTCTAAATATACAGACTAATTTGTTCGGGGAACTCTGCCATGTCTTACGGGCGCCTCTCGCTAATTCTGTGAACACCATAAATAACAATTTCTAACAAGTTGTCGGAATTGCTGAACTTGAAAGTAATCGGTGTTGGCTGATTGATTTGCATACAATTCAAGCCAGGAAGTTCAAGTCCATCTCCGGATCGGGCATCGGGCTGATAATTTTGAATATTGATCAGAGAGGAAAAGCTCCATTTGGGCTTTAAACCGCAAGAAGCAAGCGATTGACGTTCGTGTACGTTGAACCTGCGAGTCTCGACAGCTGACAATCTTCAATTACACGCAGCAGCGATTTTACCCTCAGCATGCCTTGAAACTGCCAACTAATCACGAGCAAACATCTTTCAGAGAACGAGCCAAGTATCGAAATTTTAAGTCGTGGAAGTTGGAGCCACTTCCTAAGGGGTCAACCTTCAAAGTAATTGAATACTTGTGTACGATTATCGGCGTGAGCGAGCGGTCCCCTCGTTGGTTTTGAGTTCGGGTAACGCGCTTAGTCCAGGCAAGGGCGACAAGCCTATCGACATCTTATCGACCCTACGTCCCTTGTTCCCCAGCCCTATCAGGGCGACACACTACTCGCAAACAGACTTTCGTAGTGGAGTTTCTAGTTCAGACAGATTTGCTTGCTTTGATACTATCTGTTTAGTTTATGATAATAAGAATCTCGAGGATTGGATATAAACGAAATGAACAGATTGGCTGATTAAAAAGAAAACGTGTAAAGAACGTTATCTGAGATTCAAAAGGGGCTCTAAATGTTGCAATAAAATGACCCAAGGCGACAGCATTGCGGATGAGATTGAGTATGTGGAAGCCTGGCGCATGGACCATGGTCTCCCCCTAAACACATTTATTAAATGTGACATCCGCAACTGTTCGCTTCAAATTGACGAGAACTTCTTGGAATATGGAAGAAAGTTGGCTTGCTTGTTGCGGGGATTTTTGATTGATGATTAAGCCGGGCGCTGGCGTCGCCGGCAATTATCACGGTCTCTCGCACGTTTCCGAATAAGCATCAGGCATCGGCGTCGGTCAAGGCGACGGCAGCGGCGTGCGGCGTGCTCAAGGGGCGCCACTGGTGTTCGGGGAAGGGCACGTATTGGCGACAGCGGCTCATTGACACGGAGATTAGCTAATTACATGCACTTGGATATGATTCGGTGACAGCGTTTTGGCATGAGTCTAGGGTTTTCACGAGAAACGCCCAAAAGGGGAAAAGGAAACCGACATTGTTTCTTCCGCAGGGGGCGGATCGAGCAGTCCATGATGTGGCTCTGCAGTCCACGGCTCCAGCTAGATTCTTGACCTGACTCTTTGGAGGTGGACTCCAAACAAGACTCGCGAATACGTGTGAATCACCGATCAGCTATAATGATGTCGTAACGGCACGCATGACGTACAAGCGTGCAAATGCCGATACTCGATTACGCCTCTCAGTATGTGATATTCATTGCACGCAGAGTGCAATACTCTTTCAATTAATGCATTACGCCCTAGGCCTTGCACTTCTCCTGCTTGGACTTTACGTCCCTCTTGGACTTCTCGGGTTTTCGGGCCGTCGATTTACGCTGAGCACGCGTCAAGGTCAAACGCGATCAGACCGCTATCTCCGTCTCCGTCTCAGGGTCGCTAATTGCAGCTCAATTACGCGCATGTGCATCGGGAAGACGTCAGTCTCACTTGCAAGATTCAATTCAACTCAAATAAACAATGCCTTCTCTGCATCGGGCAAGGCACGGCACACCGATTTGAAGCGATTTGATTGCTGACTGCGAATGGAAATGTGTTTTGCCTACATAGACAGTGCGTCAGCCATATTTATTTAGATTGCAGTCTTTCGATGCAATTACGAGGGGCCCGCGAGTCCTTGGATCGGCAATCAGAACAATATTTGTGATTAGTTCACCTTTGTTTCTATTTCTTATTGTATTAGACTGGCTGTCATTGCGGCTTGCGAGGGACTTTTGATAGGGGACAAGACAGGGCCAAGCCAGAGGCCACGATAGGGAGGTGATAGGACCAAGTAAGGGCCAAGATAGGGCAAAGTCTCGGCCAAGGAAGGCTGAGACAGGGCCGAGATTGGGCCTAGAGGGAGCCGCCTAATGACTATAACTCGGCCGAGACGGTCGTGAAGTCGTCACGCGTCAACGAACTCGAACCGTTTTTCGGCTGCTACGTCCGGTGCTTCCTCTGCGGAGATCGGGAAACTGATTGCCGCGTAGATGGTGTGATAATTATTACCGCTGATAGCCAAAGCCTAAGCTTAAATATTCATGCAGCCTCTAATTACACTGCACCTACCAAGCTGACATCGCTATTACGCGTTTTATTGTGCTTTTTTCTACTGATTACTACTTATTTTCTTTTCTACTTTTATTGTCTCTCCGGCTAATGAATTGTAATGAATGGTAATTTAGTTTCCAGCCATAAACCTACAATCGAAGAAGAAGACTTATGTTTTCCAGTCAATCTAGCTGTGGTCGAAATCTCCGGAGCCACGTGACCTTGATGGGTGGCCGCGTAGTGCGTACCCATCTGGGTAAATTCACCGCCAATCCTGAATGTGCACAGCACTGGAATTTAGATTTCGTGCCCTTGGTGCCATTTTAATGATAAGGGGGGAGGGGGCACCGTGCTTCGGCAAGATCCTCCAACGCTTTGGGGGTCAAAGGGTGCTAATGACAGCCCCCCCCCCCCCCCCCAACGCTCACACACACACACACAGCGCTGCAGCTAATTGCTCATTAATGCGTGTATCTGCGTAATGAGGGCTACGTACGCGTAATTGCAGGGGTGATTCTCGTGGTCAGCCGGACGGCGTCGGTAGGCATGCAAAGCCATTTAAACCGTGCCGTTTGCTTGAGTTGCTTAGCTGTATTTGCTTACTGGCCGCCCCGACGCGGCCAGGCGTTCCCGGGGACCGAAAACCGAATCTATGGATTGCGTTACCACGTCGCAACTTTCAATTACAAGAGCCACATCCAGAGGTGATTACATTTTCATGAGTCCTATCAATTTCAATTGGAACGGAATTAGTTTTATATCGTATTTCATACTCCTAAGGCCTTAGTGCGCTGTTTTGTTGTTGTTGTTTTGGATGTAGTTTTCACGGTTCTTTGTATACGTACTCAATTTACTTCTGAAAACAACGCGAAATCTGCAATAAAAATCTGACAGAAATAACTTTGAAACGTAGACACATAAATAACACCGTATGAGTGCATAGGCTAAAGTGGAATTACGTACGAACAGTAGCTAGAAATATTATCATGTTTTTGATTGCTATATTATACTTGTTGGACAAAAGGCTTTTGGCCCAACCAGATAAACTATATGATAATTATGATATCAAGAATATTATCAGCAATTAGCCCTTTTTTTTAATTATCAATTTGCATGTAGCCCATGCTTGCATGCAGTTGCCACATTCATTGAGCTGCACTCGCCAGTGCAGAGTTATTACATTTCAGTCAAAACAATTGCAATTACAATTTAAGCTATTAGGTGTACGAATTTAAAACAAGAAACGTTTTTTAAGAACCTAAAAACGCGCAGACCGAAAAGATGAGCAAAAAATATAAGCACCGAGAAGTTGGAATAATAAAACTATAAAGCAATCTGTAATAACAACACTCTATCCTATTTCATGACACCTTAATCGCTAATAAAATCAGACAATTAGATGCGATGCCTTCCCTGTGTTTCCAGCGAATTAAAGCGCACCATTTCGTCGTCATTTTCCGGTGGGGACCCGACGAGTGCACGATGCCAACATGCGATCACCAAATACGAGGTGCACACTGAACTAATCGGTGCGCCTTCACCATGCACGCGTCCCTATGCAGTCTGGGTCAACAACCTAAAGATATTATGCACCTGCCCTCCCTTTCATGCACCTAAAATTGATCGCATTGCACTTTGCACTTTCAGCGCGAATCCGATAGAGGAAATGGTACTCAGTGAGAGCCGGAGTTGGCCGCCCTTGGATGAAGCCTGGTGGTTTACACGCCTTCCCGTGGTAAATCCATCGTACCTGCGAATCGCGCCGTAGGTGGACTTGATCGATGCGTATTCGCAGGTCTGCAATCGGTGGTAGTTTTGCTGCCTCCCAAATTGGTGGTAATGGTGCAGCTCTGCTCAGCGCTCGGGGCTAAGACGCCAGAAGGGCAGACAGCAGATCCTCCTAGCGAGCTCCGATGCTGCAGCTTCTTATTTACCGAGAATCATTTCGTGCGATGGCCTGATTGGACGGGGCGGAGTGCGGAGGACGAGGCGAGGGATCTTCCGATGGTCACGGAATCCCTCCAGGTCAGGCATGACCTTTCAATGGAGCGTGTAATGAACTAATGATCACAGCTGCGCAGGGTCAATATATCGGGTGGATGCCCAGCCATCGTTCGGACCACGAGTCAGTCCACACAGGTTCCGTGCAAAGATGCATGAGCGTCGGTGGCCAATTCGCATCGCAATTTTCTGAAATGTGTGGCTCTAAAGCCAACTTAATTGGAAGCTGATGCAATTGTTGCGATAGCGGGGGATGAAATAATAACAAATATGGCAGCATGAAATTGGTAAGAAGATGTAGGTTGTCCCGAGGGGACTTGCATCTTGCGCTGTTCGACGTGATAGCGGGGCGAAACTGCAAGATCCAAGATGCAGTCCGTGCTCTGTTCAAAATGCAACTCCTGCAGCTTTGTTATCTGATTTGATGTTTTTTGGCTAGACAGAGATTGCGGAGCTGTATTACGTCAACCAATAGCGCATTATAATCACGGAGCATGGTATAGCGAATAAACGTAAAAGCATGACCTGATTTCAATTTTGATAAGTAAACAGTGTAAAGTATGGCAGGGGACCGAACATGGGAGCTAAGTGCCCCATATCTCGGTACGTAGCTGCGAGGATTTTCATGTAAAAACGCGCAATAACCCATATTGACTGCTGCGTACCGTTCTGTGTCATAAGTCACTAGTGCAACAACGAGCCGCTCTATGGTGTAAGTGGATTGTATGATAAAAATAATAATATCTAATGAAATATGAAAATACGTTTCAGATTTTATAGGGCAGATTGCAGAAGTTTAATGGCTCGCTTACAGTACTTGACTTGAAAACTGTAGTTGAGTGTAAGAAGGTTCTAATGCAAACCTTGGACCACATCCGCGAGAAATTGTTATGTTCCAACAAAAGTGTATTATTTTCTATTGGAAAAGTGTTGCGAGCAAAATCCACAGACAATTACTGTATTTACCATAGAAAATCTTTTGTGAAACGTGTGATATTGTTTAACATTATGATCTTGATCTTTCACACTGAAATTGTGTGTTATTTGTAACAAAATATAGAGGAAAATTTCCTCATCTTGATCAAAATTGAATAAACATTGACCAATCTAAGCAGTGGAATGCAAGCAAGCACAAACACTCCCAACAAAGCACAATAAGTGCTTTTTGTGGGGTTGTCATGGTCCTTGGAAAGTACTCATCACCTTTCTCAGCGCCGTATTCTGGTGGAGTGCGCTGTCCCTGTATGATGCAAGGACATTAGAGTTTGGGCCGCTTCAGCATCGGGGCAAGCCCAGAGCCGCTAGCAAGGAGCAAAGCAACCCGATCTGCGGATGTTTTGACTTACCCTCGCGGCGTCGCCCAGCCGGCACCACCAAGGAGTCGAACTCGAGGCCCAAACCGCGTTGGCGTTGCCGCGTCAAGGCTGGACCAAGGCTGGGTATTGGAGATGCTGCCAACCCAGCTGCCGAATAGCCAAAAATGAAGAAAGGACCACACCAGGTATATAGACCCGACACCCGTTATGCAAATTCTGATGCCAATTACTTTTGACATTGTCTCGATACAACAATAATAACAATAATAATAAAAGTCTACCTATGTTATTCGCACATGTCGCAGATCTTGCGATAGCGGCGACTTGCGATCTCGATCTGGTGTGTCCCGTTGCACGATCCACGGAGCATATGTCACTAATGTCACGCAAGATTGTGTCTCTTTGTGAATATAGTTTTCTGTTTTAGTGTGTGTGTCTCTGTGCTCGGGAGGTTCTCGACTAGAACCCGCTTCGGCTTCCCGTTGTTTTAGCCCGGCATCACCACAGAGAATTCTTAATTCATGTCCAGCTTTTTTACATTACCAAGAACATAAAACAGGCGAGCGTGTCTTGGCGGGGAGCAAAAACTATATTTTTTCATCCACATCGCTAGAAGCATTTATAATTAAATTTGCTCATAATTTGATATTGTAATTCCCTAATTGCAATGATACACATGCAATGATCAAACGTATAATTTAGCCCTCACGGGGAAAACTGTTGATAAGAAATGGAATAAAAGATGAAGGTCGTCGGTCGGTGACATTGTGCGCAGTTGGCGCTAACACCTCCCTTGACAGCGTCGCCTAGCGTCGCCCAGCGTCGTCCGGAAGGCGACCAAGCCCATGTACATGGCTAACCACGAAGCATTGCGCAAGGAGCAGATGATGCGAAAGGTGCAGACGCCAATGTCATCATGCGTTGCCGGGTATTAAATTCCGAAATGAAAGTGTTTTGCTATCCGCCAAATAATTCGCTGGCCGAGCAGGTGTTGTAAGCCAATTGCCTTCATCAACCCACGTCCACTAAGATAAAATGCGCGCTAGCTTGGTTAGATCATACCTACGTGATGGTGGCACCTTGGGAAGCGCGGGAAATTATCAACGACGGGTGGAGACCAAAAATATTGCTAAAATAACAATGAACTCAATTAATATTTGCAGTTAATCACTGTGAAAGGCATGGATTTACCTACAACTTAACTATCAGTGTTTTTGTACAGGCAAAGTAATGAATAATTGACATTTCACGCAAATAGACACAAGCTAACGAAATGAACAGGTTACAATTTCAAATTGAAACTGCTGGCAAACACGAGCGCACTCCACAAACAGCAGGTGCAAGTAAGTTGACCGGTGCAGCCAGCAATTTCGTGAACATGTCCGTGTGTACGTTTACATGTACTAGCAATGTAATGCATGTGTGTACCCACTGGCCAGCAAACAGCAGCACATCACTAGCACTCGGCTTGTATTACCACGCGAATTGTCCTGCTAATTAATGGCGACGTCAAGCGAAACGCGCGGTGTTTGGGTCCTCAGATGTGCGATGCCGATTGGCGATAATCGAGTGATTAACTATGCAGCATCCGTCGTCGTGGTCGTCGTCGTCGTGGTCGTAGTGCAGGCTGCTGCGGATCGGGACCGAGAGGAAGCAGTGCACCACGCCTCGCCCAGAGTTCACCGGCAGAAACAATAAATAAATTAGCTGGCAGCAAATCGCAGGGAAATTACGATCGTAACAGTCCACAACGAACGTTTTATTGACCCTTTCCTATCGCTTGCCAGGCGGTTTGGTTTGTGTATGGAGAGAGAGAGGATATCATATTATCTAAACTACAGTCACCGCATTGAGTTCGTATAAACTGCATAATTTAATACAGGAAAGAAACTTATTGTTATATAGTAATTAAAGTGTGATATTATTGTTATTACTACTAATTGTTATGGAAGTGGGTGAGATAAGTCGCGATGCGAATAAAAAGAGTAATTGTTTTCCTACGTAAATGTGAACCGGACAGCCGGGCAAACAATATCATTGATGCAGTTAGCGTCAGGGCCAGCCAGGGGTTGAGCTGCATGGCGTGGGGCGATTGCCGTGCATGTGCAACGTGCATCCGATGACCGAAGTGGCACTGCACTCGCTGACCGATGCACGCACGTCAAACAGCACCTCCTCTGTTTGGACTTAATGCCATGTAAAATACAGCCATGAAGATTGCTCCAATAGTGTTTATCATAATAGTATGCTTTTAAAGTTTATTACGTTCAAGAGGAAAATTGCTTTGTCTCTTGATATAAATCTTTAACTAGGACTAATTATTCATTCTTATAAAACTTTTAACTTTTAAGTATATGAGAGATATTATTATAAAGAGAAAAGGAAACTGGGAGACATAAAATGAAGAACACTCCTCCCTAGGAATATAAAGAGTGTGTGCATAATAGATTACAGCTTGTGCAAGCTTTTAATGGAAAGAAAAAATTCTCTTTGGGTCTCCGGCGTGCGACACAGAGGACGCTGTGGGAGGATGAGGATATTAAACATTTCTTGTCGCAAGTTCGCTACGTTTCGTACTCGCAGGGGATTTATATTTAACGCGAAATTGAAGTCATTTTCAGGAATAACTTTCTCGGAGATGAGCAGGAGGCGATTTTTACGAAAATAACACAGTGAGCGGAGTGCGCCGATTGTGACACTATAGCTGCTCTTGATGCAGACCGAAGCAGCAAATCATCGTTCAAAGCCGGGGACAGCTCATTTCACGACGAATTAGGACAAAGTGGACCAGTCTCCATAAATATGATTTAAATGGCTGCCCGACTGTTAGTACATGGATTAAGCAAGCGCCATGCGTTGTAAAATGCAATTTATGGCACAATGGCAATTCTGTGAGCGTTTTAATTACGCTTTCCACCCTTGTTAATTTGATAATTAGCCAAAATATTGCATTAATTATTATGATATAATTATCAGCTTAAGATTATACTGGTCTAGACTAGAACACGGACGTTATCCTCTAAGTGAGAGGCACAACGCCTTTCAGTGATAACATCTTCATAAGTATTTTTTACTTTTTGTGTTGGCATCGACGTTTGCAGAGGGCAGCTAGAAGACCATGAACATCGCGATGTGCAAATGAACGAAGCGGGCTTTCGGTCCAGCTGTAAAACTAGTAGTCTCTTATTTGGTATGATCACCTGCTCGAGCAAATACCGTAACGCAATGTGGGTGAGCGAGCGAGATGACTGACATGCCCTCGGCTGGAGGTGGAGAGAGAAAAGACGATCATCTCCAAGTCGCGTGCCATTGCCATGCCCGAGGCGAGCTGCTTGTGTGATGCTCAAGCTACGAGTCACCTGCCAATGTGCACATGCGCCCATGTACCAGCCCGTCTGACTCCCAAGCCCAATCGTCCAGGACTCACAGGCTGTTTATATTATTTGGTTTCTCATAAGGACCCTAGCAACTAATCAACCCTGCAGTGCCATGCTCTTCGCAATGGAATATCCGAAAAATACCCGATATCTAAATGTTTCTTACGGACCATAAAGTAAGGCTAGAATGCGACTTACTCCTGAACAGCTGATATGGAAACGTGATGTGGTCTTTCCGTGAGTGTGCGGGCCGAAGAGCCCGCAAGGTCGCGGCTCACAGGTTGCTAATCGCTGGTGCCTACGTGACTCTAGGCCCGGAGTACCGGGATTGGGAGGAAGGGAACCTTTTCATTATTGCACTGGGAAATTTTCGCCGAGAAAAGTTTATACGGCGTGCGGCCTTTGCAAGGCTTCCAAACAACTTTCCTAATAATTTTCATCAAAAAGCTGATTACTTTTCACTAGAGAGATAAATGAATAGGTGCAGGGATGTATGTGCGTTACCTCTGGAGTCTAGAGCGGGCCTATTATGCGTTTAGGGGGACTCATCTATTGAAAAAAATCCTTACAAAATCGAAGTTAACATTAGCTATTTAATAATATTTCAGGTCATTAAAACTTGGTCCCCCCGAACTTTTAGGGCTTAACTTTTCATTACGCATCCACTCCCTAATGGACACACTCTCATTGCCTATGCTCTGTGCAATATGCATTTGCAACCTCCTGGTCCAGTGGTTGGTAAAGCCTCGTGATCCGCTAAAATGAGCCCCTCGCCATCCATTTTCAAATGAAACTAATTCCATTCCTCGCTAAGCGAAGTATGAATAACGCAGCATTACCAGACTCATTACCAGCTGCGTGGGCCGTCTGCACAAGTTGTCACATCTCCACGACCACTCAAAGCAGAGGTGCGATTATTATCTTACCTGCGAGGTCCCATTTTTCTATTGAACCGAACGCGATATTTTATTATTTTGCATGGGGCGTTTTTTTATGATCCGGTTATTGGCTGTAACTAAGCTGCTGACAATGTTGGGTAATCAGCTCGACCGGCTGGGCTTCGTACCCCCTCGTGGGTAACCCCACACGGGCATCCAGCGACGCATCTTTCGATGCAGCTGTGCGCTCCTCTCGCTGGCGCAATCGCAATCATGATACTATCATTATTTCGTACATATTTACAGATGGCCGACGTCGCGTCGTGGTGCCTCGTAAAATAAACGAATAAAAAATTTGAAATGAAAATCATTTGCTACGCAATGGAACAAGTCACTTTTTTTTCTCCTTCTTTTCTCGGTCTGAGAGTTTAAATAGGAAAGTTTAACTATTCAGTCAGTCAACTCCAACGTTACGGAACTCAAACAGATGTAATGCTTTTTTTCCGGTCGTCTTTCTCGTTTAACAGTTTTATGTTCGAGCCAGCGAATTCTTATTTGAAAATATTCATAAACTCAAAGAGTTAGCAGCTTTATTTGCGAAGGGAGTTGGGTCGGCTGGGATTCCGAGCAACGTCCCTCCCTTGGCCCATAAACATGGAATACTAACAGTAACACTATTTTGACGACTAGCGACGAGCAAGGGACCGCGGCCTGGACACCATTCAGAGCAAATGCAATTCAAGTTTCTGGATGTTAAGTTGGAGATGGTGCCAGCTCATTAGAAGTGCTCTGCCGCGTAAAGTGCTTTCTTCTGATCAATCTGGACAATCGCATGGCAATGACCCATGTCCCTCCAGTGGTCACTGACAGAAATATCATTTGAAGCACTCTTCGTAGCTATTAGCTCTCACTACCTATCACATTTACACTATACTCATTTAGACACATTTTCAGTTCCTGTGGAGGTACCGTTTATATTTCTTAGATTGCAGTGACTACAATGAAAGGAGAAGCTCTTTTCAGGTTTAAGACCTATCTGGTATGACGGTTAAAGAGTTAAAACCATCTAAAACTTACCCTCGAGATCTGAAATAACTTTCAACACCTACCGAGTAAGTAACGAGTGAGTGTGAATAACTGTAAGTGAAGATTCTGTGTCGCTCTGGCGAGACGAGGGTTGTGATAGGTAGGAGCGCACAAAACGCATCGTAAAACAGCAAAAAGCATTCATTGTCGTTGCAGTTTAGGGTATTATTAGGACTTGGAGGTCTTAAATGAATGACTGCATCCCAGACGCAGCAAAATGGCTGCTAAGGATTAGAGGCAAAGGTGGGATCAAGTTTTATTGGCATTTTACGTGCAGCCAACATCTGTTTTACGGCATATCGAACGCTAGGCCTTCTCACAAATAAAAAGAAACATCTGTAACACATAAAGTTTTGACGCGGCAACAGCAATGAGCTGGCAGCCCGAGCAAGAGCAGAGCCTTTTAAATTATTATCCTACAAATGCAATTATTTTGCTCCACATTGAGAGATCGGGAGTCTGCAGATATCCCCCATCCAACTCTAACCAAGTACACACTGACATTCGATGAATGCTGACTCGTAAAATGTTTTATTTACAACGCCTAGCTTACCTAATTTTTCTGGTGTGCATGCAATCAAGAAAATAAAAACCAGCTATACGAGTTTTACACAAAGCATGAAAAATTTCTAATCAAGAGAGGGCCATAATTAGGCAGAGTAGGCACACCATTTGGAACTCGAAAGTATCGTGTTATACTATATATGAACTCCGAGTGACTTGGCTATTGTTCTAAGTTTGTATTTTCAACTTCTCATTAAATCCACGGCGGCGCATGCAGCTGTACTTCTCATAATGAGTACGAATAATGGGTCTGGGATGTTTGACTCGGGCGCTGAGTACCTACACATCCAATCACCGAAATATGCTCAACGTCAACGAGAGAAATTACCCCACTGGTTGGTATACCATCTCAGCTCCTGCTTCGTTGAACGACTCGTATGGAGTCCCCCAAACACCCACCCTTCCAAACTTCCAATTGAAACCCACCCCTAGTGCAAGCCGGGCCACGATTCGGGCGGGCGGGCTGCTTCGAAACAAACCGAAGTTCTATGCCGGAGACTCAACCAGCCACGACTAACGCGCCATACTTGTTACACGAAAAAAATCCTCGTCAACTCGAAAACTAGTACACGTCCGATTCCATTCAAGTTTCCCCCGTGTAGCGCGATCGAGAAACCCCTCGAGGCAATCGCGAAGAAAAGGTTAGAAATAGCACCGAGGATAAAGGCGAGCGAGTTTTCCGCCGATTTTCCAATGGTCATTGAAGTTGACGTGCGTGCACGACGCAACGCATCGAGTTTTAATGTCGCCCGAATGTACCCTGATGATAATAGATATCCAGCCAGCTAGCCAAAGTTGTCCTGAAAGAGGGACTGGCAGTGAATGCAGCAACCACGCAAATCCCATTCACCAGTAGAGCCTCGCGACTTGAGAGTGACGAAACTTGCAGGATAAAACTCTAACCTCGACGCGCCGTCTAAAAACAAGCCAATTTAAAACCAGGGAGTTGAAATGAAATCCCGTTGGAGTGAATCCTTGCAGCTCGCATCAATGCTTTTTGACGTGGTCTAGGGCACAGCAGCAGCCTATTGCTCCATACACCGTATAGGTATAGGTAGGTAGGTAGGGCGAACCAGAGGGTTCCCGAACGAAATCCTTCTACTCTTCTACCGCAGCCAGATAAAATGAATTTATAAACGGATGTCCTTCCTGCACATTAGCCTTTGAAATTGCAGGTTGTAAACAATACTGGCATTTTATGACTTTCAATTTGAACCTGCTTTGGGAGCTGCTAACTTCGTGTAACACTTTTTGCTGGGGCTGCCATTCAACGCGGACACATGCACAAGATGCGCCCAAAGTCTCGATGCGCCAATCTAATACCACGCAATGTGCACCGCATCGCACTGACACACCTGCGTCTGCGTTTCACGATTTACCGCCGACAGTTAAGAAATACTAATATTATGCAACTGCAAATGGCATGGGAGTGAAATATATATTGACTCGATGGCATCGTTTTCGATTTATTTCAAGAAGATATCGACTGAGATATATAATTCACTGTGCCAAGCTCGCCAAGAATAAACCGGCGTTCACATTCCTAAATTGCTCGGCTATAAGTTTCTCAGGCAAAGCCATTTACAATCTCTTATCATGAAAACGTTATCGAATCAACTTGAACCAACCAATTATATCTCATTCATCGATTGCAAAATGTTTAAACTCTAAAAGTGGTAAATAAATACTTTTGTAGCCTGCTGAAAGAGCTCGATTCGGCTGCAAGATGTGAGGTTTCCAACATGTGTGATTGTGATGTGAACTTGTGAAGTGAATTCCTTGTTTGAGCAGGCAGACGATGAAAGATCCTTCTTCTAGCTCCTAGCTATAGGCCTGCTTGCCTGCCTCTCTCCAATATCATCGATCTTTCTCCTATCACAGGCCTTATCGAGACACCCGCAATGGGTAGGCCAGGAGGCTGAACGAAGGGGTGCAGGGGGGGGGGGGGGGGGAAGAGCGGGTCGGGGCTTCACTTTCGACTAAGGCAAACGGAAACTCGTAAGAATAGGTGCTTGACGTCGCGCTATTCTGAGTTGGCGCTTCGTCCCGCTCAGCGAGCGCAGATCCCCACTGCAGGAATCGTAATGGTCTCTAAAATTGTATTGACTCATTGTAACAAGTTTCTTTATTTAGGACAGTGTAAACATAACTATTCGGAAAAAGGTTTTTCGAACAGAAAAGATTCCATACTGAGGTTGAAAATGGGGAAAAAATAAGAATGTGGAGGGAGATCGTGCGCAGGATTGTGGAGATGTGTGTATACATATTCGGCTTTTCCCCATGTGTACCTCATTTCGTCCCTGGAGCGCTCTTTAGATCGGCCCTGGTCGGGGCGCCCGTGCCCCAACCCCCCCGAGTCCCGACGCGGCCTGATCGATCTTGTTGGAATTCATTCACTGACAGCAAGCTACACCAAAATATTCGTTTTTGTATCCTCTATTGAATTACCCTGTGAAGTAATGCCGTATTGGCGGACAGTTGAGTTGAGCGAACGCTTCGACGAGGCAGGCATCGCTCCCATATATCGGTCCTGTCTATCGTAACCGGGGATCGATGTGGACAACACACATAATTCGGAGATCGTACTTCCGGTGTTGGCGCCGCGCTATAAACATGAGCAAACTAGATTGGTTCTACCCAGGGTGCACGAATCACGCAAATGGGTGAGTTCGATTCACGTCTTAGCTTACCACGAACTCACGCATTCTTTGAAGATTCTTTTCGCCAAATGTAGTGCACAAGGCTTTAGAAAGACATAGCTGAGACATAAACATGCATAGGCCTCATGTAGCTGGCTGTCAGCCTATCACAATCCACAAACTGTTCTCTTTCCACCGGTTTATCTAAACGAGGGAAAGTTGGGCAAGCACCATTTTTATTCCTTTCAAATATCTGTTGTCGACACTCGCAAAGTTTTCATTTCTAAGCGAATGGAAAAACTTGCGTAATTAAATTGATCGTCTGGTCTTATCTCGAGCCGCCGCGAGCCGCGTGCGGGGTTTCTGTGGGCTCGTCGCTGCCTACGAGGGGCAACGCTACCCTCTTGGCCCGGCTCAATAAACTAGTGTGTTTGCGAGCAACTCCAGAGCCTGGTCCACGGCGAGGGAGGCGATAGCGAATGGAAGCCATTCAAAGACCGACACTGAGTCTCCAGCTTGATACCAATCGCTGCGAATAGAAAAATACCTCGAGGAAATGAGCGCTGATCAACGAGATTGCGTAATGTTATCTCTGAAGGTATACAAAAAGTTGTTGGTTGGGCCTAGCCACGAGTCAGCTGCAGAAAAACATCGCAATGTCACTGTACGGGCTTCGATACCCGCGCGCTGTTTGCTCTCAGACGAGTGACGACGAAGCCCCGCATTTCAACTCGATCAACATAAGTGAACAATTCGAACAAAAAGGTGGTTTCGAATGATACAGTAATAAGCATCACAATGGGATTTATGTAACGCGGACAAGGAAGATTATTTAAACATCACAACAATTACGGTGAACAACGCGAGCAAGCTAGCGCTAGCGAGCGAGAGAGCGGCCTGCTCACGCTCCGATCTGAATAGAGCGCTGGCTGCTTCGTGGCAGACTGCAATCATCAACCATCAATCATCATCCCGTGGCAGGAGAACGTGAACGCGACTGCTGTATTATAATAGTAAAATAAAAGATCGGAAAAATTAATAATACAGTATCACAATGCAGATTGCGGATTATTCCAGAATGCAGATTAATGGAGGGTGATGGCCGATGGGAGTTGATTACATAATAATAACTTCATTCGCTTATAGAATATTATAATAGATTCGCATAGCGCCACGCGGTGCATTCGCATTGTTCTTGCTGTTTTCATAAACATTTCTGATCACAGTGCACCATTGTAGCCAGCTAGAGCGCGCATTCCTTGCACCGGGCTCCTTGCACCGGGCTCCCTGCACCGGGTTCCTTGCACCGGATTGGGACACGAACCGACCGAACACATGGTTGGACCATCAATACAGGAGCGTCTATGAATACTTTATCGATGGTGTGACTCTCTAGGACCGAACAGGGTCGGACACTTGCATGTCCCAGGCCTGTTTCAGCCAATTACCCACGTTACGTCCAAGCAATATTTTAAGTACCTGAGTTTCTATATTGTCTGAGGAAAAAAATTGTAACATAATACGGGCAACAGCTGTTGCGGCTTAGGGGTCTCTCCGATGGTCGGTCGGTCGGTCGGTCGGTCGGTCTGTGGATACCGACGACGAGTGTCGCTCTCGGCACCAAGATGAGAGCTCGCCATCTCCTTCTGGCTTCTTGAGACGCGGCTCTTCGGCTCGAAGACGGAGGTCGAGACATGAGGGGCGTCGCGGGTAACCAAGCCCGTCGCCCGCATGTGTTTCCTTTAGAGGCCAAGGACGTTCCAAGTCGAGTGTAACTACCCTTCGGCCGCCGCCGCCGCCGCCGCCGCCGCCGCCGCCGCCGCCGCCGCCTGCTGTTCATTCGGTATTCGCTGCTGCGGTGTTTGTCCCGCACATTCCCTTCGCCCAAATGTACGCACAACGCACTGCTGATGACATCACGGAGAATTCAAGACGTTTTGATAAACCACGAAGTCAGCACCGCCCCCTCGGAATTATATTTCTCTCGTTTACGTAGCTCTTCAAAGTTTTGGCCTCGTTTTAAGCCCCCCCCTCCACCTCCCCACCAAACGAGCTTCCTCCAAAAGCTTCGCAATTTGTTTTCATGGCGTAAGTCGTGCTTTAGTTCTTTTGCCCTTTCTCGTGGCCGCAGGGTAAACTGAAGTTCATCCTCGATTCTTTTGAAGTCGATGCCACGAATTTCAATTAAAGTGATTGTTAAAAACGAAGTAAGATAAGGAAATTTTTGAAAGTGGTAGAACAGCAGTGCGCTGTGTATGGTGCTCAGGTATCGCCGAACACTGATTCCTTTGAGCTACGTCGTCTCGTTTGGGAAGTGAACCATGCACCAACTTGGTGTGCACATATCCATGAAGAAAACGAGGCGGACATCAATCATGGTAACAAAAATTGACGCTCTGCCGTAACTAGAACCTGCCTGTAGTGTTGCAAGTAATTACAACACCAAACATTATTTCAATTCATTATCATAATTACTTAATAAACTATTTTTTCCGCATACTTCTGCGTCTGAAAAGAACTGCAAACTATTCAGACTAACAGTTACTTTGGGTCCTACGCATCTATTGGGCCATTGTTCGGGAGACAAGACGACGGATGGTGTCTCACTGATTGCTGGGCCAACCACCCAAATGAATTCGATAACAAATTACCTACAACTATACTACGTCAACTACTGGTATTGTATTCCTATACACATTGTGAATAGAAAAGATCTTTTCTCCATACTCAACATAACATGGTGGTAGGACGGCTTCGGCGTCGACGTCGGCGTCGGGCCACCGCGGAGTCGTCCGTCTTCCCTTATCAAGCGACGCCCCTCGACGCCCTGCGCCTCGTCGTCGGCGTCGTCCTCAACCTCGTGCTCGCTATAACACACAAACACAAAAGCTAGGCGAGAATCAGAAGACACTTCTCGTCGCTATCTCCTTTTTTCATTGCTTTGGTGATTGTATCACCAACTCCCAAGTGGACCTTTGAGAGAAATGGTCCTCGCCGTCGTCGGCGTCGTCGGCGTCGGTGGCGTCGTCGTGGATCTCGGTATAATACGCGTTTATAGCTTCTGCGCTGGCCAGCCCTTAGCGGCGCCCGACGCCAGTGTAGCCGAAAACGACGCAATTAACTCAGCTGGCTCATCTTTAAACGCACACACACGCACGCACACGCATACACACAAACGCACACAGCAAGTATTGATTTGTTTTTTATCCGCTACGGCATCCGAAAGATTAATGGATTTGTGATTTATAGCAGTCCTAGTTTTATAGCGTCTCTGGGGTGTAGAAGCTAGGGCCAAAGAAAGACACGTTAGAAAGACTCGGGACAATTCCTCAATAATAAAAAAGCTTCTCTTTAATCAGATGAGGGTGCATAATCTTCTGTTGGGCTCTCGTCACCCCACCGCTCTGCTCGGTGCACTCCTAAATCTTTTTAATTAAATGTTAATGATAGATCGTTAATTCGTTGCTTGTTCGTAAAGAATAAGCGAGTGGTCGTGATGACAGACAGATAAGCTGCGTTCTGTAGTCAGAGAACTCGGAATGCACCAACTTTCATCTCACCGGCTTTGGAAGGGGTTTGCACAGGCTATGCTAGGGGTTGCACGGGGTTTGCAAAAGTTTTTCTCGATTTTTCTCAGGTATTTCACATGTTATGCACAGATTTTGCACAAGTTTTGCACGGATTTTGCTCCGGTAGGAACGTTGTGCACGCTCTAATCGACATGGGCCCAACCCATTCAACCTCGCGTCCCTGCCTGTCCAGAATTGGATTTGGATGGGAGGCTGGATAGGTCATCACTGACAGCCCCATAAATCACGCTCTAAAAATATCATACTTTTGACATGACACCATAAAAAAAGTCCTGAAAATCGATGTAAAAAATGGCACTTTGGTGTTGGTAATTGCCTATCGGTTCATGAATAAAAAAGATAGAGATCCGTGGTAGCTGTTAACAATTCGTCTCTCTTGTGCACCCACTATAGTGTGCTTTTTGATAATCAAGAATGATCTCGAGAGTCTTGGGGATGCAGAAGCAGTCCTCAACAGAATTGTGTGTTATGTTAGGTGTCTGAATACGTGTAGCATGCCATGTGTTTCCCTTCGCTTCATAGAGCGCCGCCGCGGGGTTAGAGTAGGGCATATAGCCATGTCTCCCGTCAGTCACACGCTTTTAGCACACTCGTGTCCGAACGGAAAACTGCGCGATTTGATACGCATATAAAGTTGAAATTAGTGTTGCTTTGCCCCGGACATCGAATAGCCTTCTTCTAGCATTTCAATTGAATGTGCGTTCGCTTTGCTCGAGAAAAATAAGAATAGCTCAACTGCATAATATAACCCCATCGGTTGAAAAAGGCACGCATAGCTCAAAATGCTGTTGCGCCATACATAATGATAGGTTGCTATTAACTTTTCACAATATCCCCAATTGTCAAGCATCATGCAAGTAAGATAGAACACGATCCATTATAAATCAAATAAGAATAAACAGATCTGGATTTCGATTCTCTAGCCTTCATAGTTATTTCACATAAACACTCTAGATCGAGCGCAAGTAATATTTTCCAATCGCAACCAAACATTTATTGTGTGCCGTTGTTATTATTTTATAAGAATAATGATCTCCCCGAAGACTCATAAACAATGGAAGGGCTTGTATGGCAAGGCTGGTAACCCTGCGGCCTGCAAATGACTGTCCCATTGCCAGATCTTATTCTGCTGCCAAACCCCTTCAAGAAGTGAGATATTTATGGCTGGTCATGTCAGTGTCTGGCAACGCTTGGCAAGGCAGCGCTGTTACTTTATGCTGTCTCTGTCTCGCACAACTGTTCGATAACGACACATAATTGGGAAATTCGCACCCCGAAAATGCCGCTACCGAATAGGATAAATCATTTTTTTTGTTTGGTTGGTCCGCGACATTCAAGCGGGCAATGTTTTTGAGTGTTTTAAGTGTTATATATAGTTGAGATGGGTGGAGTCTTGAGTGGATTCATCTCCACCAGCCATCTGCCATTGAAAACTGAAAAGGATGTATCCAAGTGGTAAAAGTCATAAGCTCGAAAAAGATGCGGCGATTCGCTGAGTCAATCAGCCAGCAACTACGGGAACTTTAGAGCTACTAAGTTAAAAGTAGCCTCTCTTCAAGAGATTGTAAATCGGAGAGTACTACATGCGATGGTCACCCTTTCAACTCAAACATGGTCGAAAAGATTGCTTTATTTTGTTATTCATTACAACATGCCAGTACAAAAACACCCAATCCAGATTTCTCAAACAGCACACATAATTTCACATTTTCAAATCCCACTCTCACAAATAACCACGCACCAACCATAACTCGACGAACCTTTTCTGCATATGCAGATGTCGACTAAGATTGGGACAAACCGTGGCGGTAGCACAGAAACAGAAACACTAGTCTTATAAAACCGTCAAATACACGCTAGTTGTACGCAATCTTGTTGGCATCGTGAGAATCGGTCCCGCTTCGGTCCGAATTACAAGACATTCACACCTCTATAAGTCAGCTCTAATCGGACAAACACATGATGCACGGATAAGACGTCGTAGCACAGAAGGTAGCACTGTGTTAAATGGTGTCATGGTATCCTCGGCCAGACCGTTCACATTGTCGATCACGCGTCCACCTCATCGTGACCACGTATTATGCTCTCTGAAATAGCACAGGTAATAGCAAAGTATCAAACAATCTGTTGTCTTCTTTCCTAGTGTGTGTTGTTTATCTGGCAGATCTAATAGACGGCGAATGCGACAATTTGAATTCGACCGACGGCTCGGCACTCGAGCGACGATCGAGATTGACGTCAACCAACGTAGCCGCAGCTACCTGGCTGCATTCTTCTCAGACAATTTCCCCAAATTCGGTTCTACCTTGGCTTGAAATTTGATATACTTCTTCGTTCTTGTAGAAAAAAAAACGAGCGTTTTAAACTATTGATTTCTTCAGTGGAATCTTTTCGACAAAAAAAAAGTACACCATCTAAATTTCCTCTAAAGGGTTAGATTTTTTTAAACGAAGGACAGTCGCTACGGATGGTCGTCAACGAACTCGTGCGCTGAGTACGCCCAGCAATCAACGCTACACATGGAAACGACTGTTAAGACGATTACCATTTAACTGCCGGACTAGAATTAAGACTAAATGCTTAAGCAGAGTGCACATGCATTAATTTCGTGTTAGTATTGATTGAGTGCTGCGATCGTTTTAGGTCCATTTCGTTGCTGGGCATGTTTTTGTCTCGCCGCAGGAGACAATTTGCGGCACGCACGTTCGATCATTAGTGGTCAGCCTGACGCTGCTCGATTCGTGCAACGACCAGAGACTGGCCAGCGCCGGGCGGCGAGTGCAGCTCAAGACGACGCTCAAAAAGAAGACGCTGAGAGCGCTCGACGAACAATATGTCACGCTGCGGATGGTGGCATCTCTGCCCGAGGATCAGGAGAGGGGGGGGGGGGGGAGAACTTCCCGCGTGACTTCCAATTTCGGTGAATTGTTCTACCCACGGTCGAGCGCGCCACGGTCGAGCGGCCACTCACGCAGCCTCCATTATCCGAGATGATGTGGACCAGAACTGGAGATATGGCTTGGCGTGGCTTGGCGTGCAAGCAGTGACCTGGTGTCACGAGCTGCCCGACCCTGCCCGACCCGGCCCGAAACCCTACTGAAGTGTGGCCTTCGAGGGGCCCCTGCCCGACCAGGCCCGAGCGTCAGGCCCAGATCGTCATCGCAGCTCGCAGTGTGAAGAATAGGGGGAAAACTACACCTACTTTTACTACTGATCAATTGGAAATGATAATAAAATAACATGAACTTAACAGGAAGTATAAATTTGCTTGTTGTTTGTTACTAATATAGTATAAATCAAGATTAATTGATTACAAATTGTGAAAACAATATTATCGATTGTTGTTCCATTTCCTTGATTGATTGCGCGAAGAATGCGATCTGCGAAAGGTCGATTACGATCGAATTGCTCTTTCGGGGCCAATGCGCGAGACATATTGTCACCCAAATAGATCCCTTATCAGCTTCTTATCAGTCACTCTACAAAAATGTTGCAAAATCGACTTCAAGTGCAGAAAACAGGCTATTTTATCAGTCATTATTCCCATTGTAATCTAAATGATTATTTTAATTAACCTCTAGTGATCATTTAAAGTGCATTAACACTTGTCTACATTACTGTACTAAATAAGAAGTAGCTTGGCGTGGACGTTATCAGTTCCCTCTGACAAGCTGCATGAAAATCCACAATTTTATTAAACAATCAAACTTAATCGCGAGAGACTGATAAAAGGCTGTCAAAGCTGCCTTGTCATTCATTGATTTACAGAGAACATATGTATAAGATTAATGTTATTGTACATAGCATTGTAAACGGCCAAAAAAAAAAACTGTCCTATTGCGGCACTGGTCGTAATTGGTCTGCAATTCTATGTGCGTCGTAATTTGGACGAACCAAAGAGCTTGTCGCAGCGGAGACGGTACTTTGCTCGAAGTCTTACGCACTATTGCAATCACAGCGTCCCAGTGCGTCACGACATGCGTTCACGAAGACCGCTCTGCGGAGACCGCTCCGGCGCATGGAGCGACTAACCAGCATCGAACACGAGGCCCGCAAAATGGCAAAGAGAAAGAAAAACACAGAAAGAAATGAATGAAGATTTCTTGAATTTTTATTCAATACGAGAAAAAATTTGAATATTTGGATGCGAGAGGCGGTAATAAGAAAGCAGCATTATGACTTTGTAAGACAAGTAAATGAAGATGATTATTGGGTAACAGGTTTAGGGGAATGGGGAGGAGCGTCTTCCACCCTGGATGAGCAATCCCGACCCGAACATGAGTTTAGCGGGCATTGAGTTTGATTGGCTATTTCCTTGGATACCGTGCGGGAAGTCGATTGCCATAAACGCAGTATGAACATTATGTTCAGCTGCTCGACTTCAAAGCTTCAGAGTTCATAGCAACGACCAGTGTCTGTCGCATCCCGCAGAGAGATAACAAGTCTCTGTAACCTCAAGTCTCTTGGACTAAAACAACTACCACTGAAATCTACTCGTCCGGATTCAATGGAGACGAAGGTAATTGCTACCACGACGGTCATTACATGCATTAAACTTCCCCAAAGACTGACAGAGTAATTAAAAGTATGTTCCAACCAAGGGTTTTAGTGCTATGAGCGCTTGAAAGCGTCGCCGTCGAAACTTCATCTTCATCTCATACTATCATCTTTTAAGTGCACAAGATTTCTGAGGTTATACATTCTCTGGATAGCAATATAAAAGTAATGCGCTGGATGCGCTGCTGCTGTTGCTATCTGCTGAAATGCTCAAGACGAAGTGCACGTTACGCTCGGAGACGGAGATGCGACGACGAGTTTGACAAAAAGACTGGACTTTATGGGGTTTCCTTGCGCGTCGACGCTCGGCTAAAAGACCACCGAACGAAATAGAAAAAAAATGTTATACACATTTAAAGTTGGAAATGCAATCTGCCATCCTTGCAGCGTGATATGGCGGTCATATTTTGCGGACGCCAGAAGCGTTTTAGGAATACATTTATATTTTAAAGATCTAAAAATAATGAAACCCGAAATTATTCTTTACAATGATTATAATAATTAAGAGCGTTCCCTTTATAGCAAAAAATGCAATGCTCGTCAGCTGGCACGAACGTAACATTTTTGTCGAGGATCTACAGCCTCTAGTCATCACTAAACAGTCTGGTTTAAAACCTCATTGAATGCATTAAAATTGTTATTTATAAGAACTGAATACCGACCAAAAAGCAGATATGTCATTTTTTGTTAGCGCTCCGTATCATACGCAGCTCAGTGGCATGTTGGACATCTGTGCAGTGCAGTGAGCTCACACGGGGTGGTCACGTGACTGCTTCCACGTGCTGGCTGCATAATGCGTGGTAAATGTTTTCATCGGGACTTCGAAGATCATAGGGCCACAGAGACTCGTGCATTTGCATGTTGTTGGCCTCTCGAATGTTTCTCTCGGACGTATCGTAGCTCTTTCAGGATTCGGAGCACTGCCGATTGTCATCTAAATAACACGGACGACTTGGTGTCCGAATCTAGAACTCGAGTGCTCTTCAAGGCTTCAAGGCTCTCTGTCAACAACCAAAGTGCTTGTAAGTGTGTATTGAATTGAATGCTGATAATCGACTCATTCAAGAGCTAGAATATTCGGCGCTGACGAAATCAAGACACAGATGAAAAGTATTGAACAGTGAAAAATGCCAGATGAGTGTTAGGCGACCTGCGACGGGCTATCGGCTCGCTAGATTATAATTGTAAAGTAACTTCAAAGGGCTCGCTGATCGACTGGCGTATTTCAACGAGACTCGAACTCACATTCGTGTTGTGAAAGAAATCATCGGTGGTTTATTCTGTTCTCCCTCGGAACGACTCGAGTTGTTTCTTTGGCGTGAACCTGCTCTACGTGAACTCGGGCTGCGCAGAGCTGCGCGGGGCTGCGCCCGGCCACCTCCTGCTGTCCCGAGATCAGCTTGATTTCACTCATTTCGTCTTCAGCGCAGTAAGTACCTACTGCAGACGCAGCACGGGTACTTCTCGTCGGTGCGCTGGCATTGAAAAAAAACAACGACAACGCGTTGCTGTAGCTCTAGCCGAGATGGATAAAATGTGGACGAGGTGGATACGGTAATGTGGTCTCTGATTGAATCGAATCTTTATCTGTTGCAGCTATCTCGAGGAAAACAATACAGCTCGAGCTTTATCATTTTTTAGATCATTTATTTTCTCAAAGATGCGAGTTGAGATTTATTTGCTTCGTCATTCCTGTTCGTGGAAGCACGTAAGGAATGAATAGTTACAAGACTGCGCTTGGAATTGACTCGCGATGGGGGGATTCAACGTGTCTTGATGGGATTTTATGTGGCTAAAGCGTAATATTGATTATCATAAAAATGCAATTATAGGAAAACTGTGTTTTATTGGTGTCATGATCGAAGGAGAATGATAATGGAAGGGATCCCATCAGTACTTTGCGACTTCTAATCACATTTCCTCTTCCGTCTCCCTCCCTTTCTCTCATGGTACGCTCAATTCATTCGAGTGCCCCCACACCTTTAGACAGCATTCGAAAAACAACGACCAAACTCTTGCTAATTGAATCGGCCGAAAAATAGAGGGAGTTGAATAAGAAAATCAAGAAAAGTGTGTAGAAGGAACCGAGAAAAGTACGTTCTGCAGCGAAATGTGCAATATGAGTTGTAACCCAGGCCCCATGCGAGCCTTGCTCGCTACAACGATTGAGTTTCAACTTGCACTCTGTAGAGGATAACACATGTGCTCCTGAATTCGAACTTGCAATTGAAATAAACAACACAATTAGAAGAAAAAAAAATACTTCAAAACACTGTAATTACGTTTAAATTATCTTTCGTTTTGCGACACGAATGTCTTCTCATGAGGGTTATACATTAGCCCAATTTATGCTAAACATGTGACCAGAAACTGGATGGAAACGAAATGAAATTGACATAAATTGTGTTGAATATTCCCCCTGCGGCGTTACCTTGGCCAAAGTCGAAAATGACTCGAGAAATTGGGAGATGATTGAAATTCAGCCAGCAAGTAGACCCGTTGTGTTGAATGCCTAGTCGCGGGCGCGCAGTAATCCCGCTCGCACGCAGTCTCGGTGCTGGTAATTGGACTACATTAGGGTCTGGCCGGTCGGCGCATGTCTTCTGTAGGTGAACCTAGGAACCTAGGAGCGATTAGGCAGCGGCGTTTGTCATTGCATGTCTGGCTCGCATAGCCGGTGAGCAGAGGTAGCAGTAAGCCAGCCGCAGCCTTCGAATTATACCACCGCGTGGAAGATAACATTTTACGCAAAATTATACGCTTTCCGCCGTCTTAATTCAGCCACCGATTTAATAATACAAAAAATTATTTGCAACAAAAGAAGAGCAAATCCGAAATAAATGAATGAAATTAATGAAATTGGCGTGATGTGTTCGAGACACGAGATGCCCAGCTCTAATCATAATTCAAAAAAATCTATTCGAATGCGTTACATCGTATAAGCTAACATATATGTTGGTATGGTAAGATCGCAACGTATGGACTCTATGTGCTATATAAATGAAGGCAGCTCTACGATTTCATATTTTGCATTGTTAATATGATAGGCAGATGCTATACGTATGTGTGTTGTAGAGAACCTAAATACACTCAATGATAATACAGGCTATATTTTTTCGCGAGTGGATAATAAGGCGGAGCCACATTTGTATGAAAACGAAAATACCAGCTGGCATCCGAAGAGGAAAAGTAACCCTATAGGTGGTGGCACGTCTTTGAACGGAGAACGGAAAACTAGTCTTATGTAAGCGCCCAGTCTGCGGCAAGTCGTCTAGGGCCATCGCGTCCTGAAGGTTAGGTATCATATATTACTCTTTGAAGCTATTTGCCATTGACATACGACGGCAATAGGTGAAATGAAATGTATGGCCTTTGCTCGGTTTAATGACTGCGAGTGCCGCCTCGTCTTCCAATTCTTTTCAGCCTCCTGTCACGATGATAATACATGGCGATCATGCCCGTCATTATTCCAGCAGTCTCGCTGTTTGAATATAGGTTCGCCAACTGGCAATTTCGTGGCATATCCAGGTTCAATGATCAGATGCGAGCGAATTGTCAGCCGTAACGTGGTAACAACATTCAATGTATGACTTCACACTAGCAGCTACGGCCACGGTGTTATCGTTCTGCTCCGAACGGACACATAATGAAGTTTGCCAATTGCAATCATAGTTGCATGGAAGGCAACGCGCGAAATTACAATAATCCGCAAGCTGCACGATGGATGGTTAGGCCATGGGTTAGGCGGCCCATGGTTTCGCCGGTCGGTCACATATTGCATTATGGCCCATGTCTGTACTTGCATGCATTTACTACATGGGAGACCACAAAACCACGATTTCATATTGCCATAAAATTGAAACAACACCCGAAATATAATTTTCGCTTAGTTGATGTGCTGACCACAAAATGGGATCGTATATACGGGCATACTATAAATCATGGGATGTAGATCGACGGCATGAGGGCATCGCCAACCTTTCTGAATGTGCATTTCTGCATCAGAGTGATTCGATGCGTGGAATTGTAGGGCACCCTCTGAACGGCAAAGATGAGCGGGCAGCGGCCAGCGGCCAGATTACCGGAAATCGGGTGTAGAGGAAGTGGCGACCTCACAGCGCAGTGACAGGTGGCCAAAGCGATCCGAGCGAGTCGTTCAAGCTCAGGTCAGGCACTCCGACACCCCTGACATCTCCGACACCGCCGACACCTTGGAATAACGGCACCAACTGCTAGTACTTGCCAGCGCACTTCGCACACGATGCTAGTTAAGTTCGCAGCCGACGGTATAGATGTCAAAAAGTTTGTGAAAAGTGTCGCCCCCTCAATGTTATTAGAGAGCGAATTTACAAATGGGGTCACGCTTGTACGGTGTCGCTGAATACGGTTCCGAGAGCGGATCATGAAAAGCACGTTGGAAGCTGTTTCTCGGAATCATCCCGCGCTGAGCATTTCTGGAGAAGAAAGAAGCCCACCGAGCGCCGGCTGTGCACGGTGGGTGAGCTTTAGGACGAAAAGGGAGAGCTTTCGAATGGGAAAAGATGGTTGCAGTTTGGTGAAACCACGCGCTGCTCTGACGAAAGCAGGAGGCTTTTCTATAAGGAAATGTTTGAGAAGTCGCTTCTAAATTATAGATAACCACACACAAACTAAAGAGATATGCTGTAGGGTTGGAAATTGATATTCTCGTCTTCAAGAGATAATTAGTAGGGTTGATAACTATTCATAGGGGTGTGTATATGGAGAAACTTTGCGAAATTAATTTGGAACATTAAAACTTGTTTGGTTTGATGACCTTTCCTACCGTAACATTGTCTCGATGCAACCCTAACAATTTCACAGCACTGACAAATCGAGAAGGGGGAGCGGGAATCAAGGGATGATGTACGAGATTGCGTAATACCTTAATTGACTGGTTTTTTATGGAGGGAAATTAAATATCATTAGCCGAAGGGAAGTCGGAGCTGAGAAATAGGGACTCCCCAGCCGAAGGAACCTCAAAAAAGGGGCGGGGGGTCGCCGGCAAAGACGGAACGGGTCTTAAGTGGTCGCACGCGAGCAACATTATAATTTATAACCCTACTAATTTACTCATCCCGAAAAATCAATCGGGAATATTTTCAAGGTAAGCCACAGCAGAGACCTGCAGGCTTAGCTCGGGGAGAGGATTTGTCTTCGGCTCTTGTGCAGTTGTTCACACCGTTGTGTAATCCTTCAGAATGATTCATTCTTTGGATGAGTACGACCCCCGTCCCCCGCATCCCGTCACTGAAGTCTGGACCTTATGATAGGCATTGTTATAAGCAACCCTCGTGCATGTTACGCAACTTAAATGCAAGTTAGGCACCACACATGCAAGCTAGGTAATGCATCGAGTGCGCTTCTAAGGCGTGTACGAATTATTCTGGGCTAGTTACTCTCCTGAATAATTCAACGTCTTAAAAAATAATACTCATAATTCACAATAATCCACGACATAATGCTGTGCTTACATGATTTATAAAGCTAATCTGGCTTGTACGAAGATTGGTGAAAAATATTAAGGTCCCTGAATCCGTTTTATCTGATGTAAGAACGCTGTTTAATGCTTCCAAAGCATTCCATGCAGTATGCACAATTCTGTGTTGTTCCACTAAAATGAAACTTTTTCATTCCTTCCTTCTTCCTGATTTTGCATTCTTAGCATGTTCCGCGTATGAAATATTACTCGCAATTGTGTTCTTCGCTCACAAAGAAAGCGAATATCTTGCCGGTTGTCTCCATGCTCCAACGATGTCTCCCAGCGCTAGCACGGGACCTTTTCCCTATTGAAGCAATGCTTGGGGTAGGTTCCGTGCCTCGCCTATATCGCGTCTACCTGTGCGACTCTCAAGTTGTATGCAATCAATTAACACCTCCCCACGGACGAACCAGGCATTTCGAACATTTCCAACTCGCATAGTTCATTCAGCCTGGGTGGTCTTTAGCAAGCGACCAGCAACAACTCAAGTCCAAGTCCTCAGCACCAACCAGGGTAAATGCACGGAGACATGACACAGTGTTACCCCACGGCCACCCCATTTTCCCGGTCTAGGGGTTACGCCTGGAAAACGCCTGCTGGTGGGAAATCTCGACCGCTCGATTTGTAACTTTCCGCTCCTTGGCCCTTCATCACACCTTGGCCCTGCGACGGAATTGTGAGGTGACCCCAACCAAGTCCTCGACGGTCCGGGCTGTTCGGTCGCCTCGCGAATACCAAATCTCAAGTTCGTGGATCGAATTGACGATTCACCAAATGCCTGCCCCTTCGCTCATCAGCGATTCATGACACAAATCAAGCGGCCCCTTAAGAAATATACCAGTTAATAACTAATGAATCGATAATAACTGTGCTAACGATCACCGCTGGAGGGGATCATTATAAAAATAATAAGAATTGTGAAATCAGTCCATTGATTTAGGGCCAACCTCTTCTGCTGACCTAATGGTAACGGCAGGTTCTCAACGGAACCCCTGTCTCCAGTTATTGCGTCCCGTTTGATCACCTACCGAGCACTTGGTCGATCAAATAAAGAGGGTGAAAAAATTCGAGGTAACGCGGTCGGTAACGTGTTCTGGTCAAGTCGGTTGCAACCCACACACCCATGGGGCTGCGGCTTTCCTGTAAAATGTTGATTTTCCGCATCGAAATGTTGTTTTTGCCATTATATCGGGAAAGAACGGGCCGATGAGTAAAAGGCGCCATCAAAAACCACGCTGGCGACCCGAGAAATGGCAAACGGAGTACGACTATTGAATACATTCCCTACATCGGAGCAGCATAGCGCCTGGTGCCGGCTGCTTTCTTTGCTTTTGGTGCTCACGTCGCCGTCGCCGGCGCTGCGAACAGCGCTCCCGGCGGCTATTTGCTTTTTCAAGTTTACACACAAAGTATTACAACAATGTGAATTACGAGCTTCCTTTTCCGGGCGGCTTGGCATGTGTAATAAAGCACAGGGGTGGGTCATTCTGTGCAATGCACTGGCCATAGCTTTTATGTGCCACGCATTGATGGCCTAGCCATCCGTGGACGCTGCCTCTGCATTTTTAATTCTTTCAGCCAATAGATCTAATTTAATATAAAATTAATTAATTGTTTCAATATTTACAAGTTCGTACAATGGGCCGGAAGTGGCAGACATTAGGCATGTTCTAGGCTCCACCTTAAAAGTGTGATTATTCAGCTCGTAGACGGAGCGTTATGGCATGCCGGTTTGTGCGCTCGCTCTTTCATTGCAAAAATATCTCACAGTGCCTAAAATTCAAGCGAGTACGCACCGCATGAAATGCATTTTTACGTTAATGTGTCACTGCGTAAAAAAACAGATAATTATTTGGGGACTAGGTAGACTAAACACCGGACCGAGTAGCAACCATGCACAGATCCGCGCCCGTGCCCGCGTTGAAAAAAACACACCGAGCGAGCTCGGAGCACTGGCATTGCCAACCGGTCACATCTAACGAGAGAATTACAATTAGTGCAGCCTGTATCTAATTAGGGCCGTGTCTGTGTAAGGTTCGTGACAAGCCGAACATCGCCGCGCCGAGCGCATAGTTTCGGGGACCGATGCCGGCACTTCCTTGGTACACCGACGCCGATGCCAAACGACGCCAGTGAACGACGGCGAGCTGGCATTGCTACGGGCTTGTTTTTGCCCCGCGGAGACGCGGAGACACTGTTTTGCTTCGCTCACGCTTGAAACAAACACAAAATCGTGTTTTGTTTCTAGTTTCGGTGGAAACCAGAGAAGCGCAGCTTTGTTTAACGCTTCGAACTTCTGTACGGGGAAACGACACTGAATTAATCCTCGTCAAGTTGTTGTCGTACGGAGCAACGAATCCGCTCGTTTTTCGGCGTCAATCGTTCGTCCCGTTCCGATCAGCGATTGGAGTGCATCACTTCTTAGGGCTCCTTTCGTCGTGTGTAGTGATTTCAGTCGCGAGCAAGCCGAGTCATTACAGGGCTGGGTCACCCAACGTGGGTTGTCAACACACTCCCTTCCGTGTAAGCCAGTGCACAGCCCTTGGCCCAAACACATGGCTTGCACATGAGGCATAGCCCGTGTTTTGGGCTATGCACGGCCCATGCACGGCTATGCATGGTAACCCATAGTAGCCCGTGATAACCCTTGATAGCCCGTGTTTTGCCCTTGTTTTGCCAGTGTTCACAGTCTTCGACCAGCCCGTGGGAATATTCGACTCTATCAGCACGCTGTTCTAAAGGGTGGATTGGGGGAGCTCGCCCACGGAAACAGGTGTGTCGTCCCGGCGCCAGCCCCGATCCCGTCGGCACGCAACCCGGGCGTCGAGCGCACAAATGCAACTTGGTGCATGCAACTATTTGCACCCGTATACACCGTGTCTCGCTCTGCTGCGAAGGTACATGGTGGTGTCGTGCTCAATGCTAATGAATTATTTCCCTCGCAGCTACGGACACGTCTACGTCGCGACGACAATGCAAGTATGACGACGTCAACGCTTCGAGCTGAACGTCGTGCCAGCGTCGCATTGTTACCCAGTCAACGCCGACGCCGACGCCGACGACGACGACGGCTGGAGGGTGGTGATTACGTGCGAGAAACGAACTTCAATGAGATTCCAATAAACAGAACACGATGACACGCGAAAGCAACAAAAAAGGAACGAGTCGATTCATTTCATTAGTCGATAATGGGTCAGTTAGTAAAAAAAGCGAGTGCAAATAGCTTTGCAAAATGAGACTAAATTAAATGAAAATTACGCGCGTCGCGAAGTCGCGCATGCAGAAGTTTGCGCGTCTGATAATGTGCGAAGTTTTCTCTGATTTCTTTCGCCGACGTCTTCCTATTCGGGGCGTCGCGACGCTCGGCTCGCGCGCCGAGCGAAATCAAATTATCTAAAAGGTGTCGCCGTCGATCGTAAACTGGTTATGGCCATGTGTTCAAGTGCCCCCTCTTCCCCCCTTTACACCACCCATTCCCTCCCGACCCTTTGGCCATTTGGAAAGTTCGATTGGATTTGCATTGTCACAGGACGACGTTCTTGAAATGATTGAACGCGCGCGGCCCCACCACCCTCCGTACCTACCGTCCAACTTGGACGCCGAATGAAGCGGAGTTAGCCAAGTGGTTAGACGAGCTGGTCGCTAGAAGATGTCCCAGGGCCCAATGAATTGTTACCCGGTAATTTTCGCTGATGGTGCGAGAATGCAATATGCATGTGCACAACTAGTTCGCGTACTGGATACGAGACAGCGCTACTGCCAGCGCCATCATTAACGGATACATTAACGGTCGGTTAATTATTTAACAACACTCCTCGTATCCAGCTCGACTCAAGTCTTCACAAGTTTAATTTGTTTTGCTTTGCCACGATTTGACAACGCACCAGTTGAACTGTAATGCAAAAACTCTGATCGTTCATGAATAATTAAAATGTATTATCAGCCTGATTACCGCGTATGAAATGTATTCTGTGGCATGGTATCATTGTGTCGATCCTTCCTGCATCCTTCGCCGGCCCCCATTGCCCCTGAATAACAATCCGCCGTGAGCTGTGACAATAGCCCCGTTTACCGGTGTGTGCAGCGGCCACCGATGCAATTACGCGTTATGGCTGGGCAGATGGCCGCCTGTTAAAACATACGCGCGGGGCCCCGGCCAAAGCAAATGTTGCTGGATTCATTTCGTCCATGTGTGCAATAGTGGAAAAGGATCTGGGTACTAACATATCGAATCACCGTTGTCAATATTCACGTTGAGCTGGCGACCATGCGGGGAAATTGGTTCTGTCGGGTAGTTTTGAATATTTTCTGACTGAACTTTTATGTTTAATATAATTTATCATCAATTTCAGTCGCACATTTAGTGTGTTGCCATTGAAATTAATAACTTATACTCAAACGTTCTTCGTCAAAATCTATTAAATCATTTTTTTTCATTTGTATTTGAAACTAGTATATCGTATCAGTTGGCTCTGTGGCCTCGATCGATGGAAAACGAGGCATGTGTGTTTACTTAGGTCGAACATATCATATCCTCGGGGTTATCACTTTAAACTTACTACATTATGAACTTTGCTTAATTGAATATTAATTACCACATCTGTTATCAGCCTCTCAGTTCTCACACATGACTTAAGACTAATGACAAGCAAACATATTAAAGAAAAATTATTGAACGGTTCACTTTGAATGATCTAGAAATATATTTCCGCATCTTTTTCTTTAAAGCAGTTATTCCATATAAAATGAGTGACAACGGTGAGTCTAATTCATGAGTTAGCGTGTATGTGTGGGGGATAGAGTGGAAGGGGTGGGCTTGCGACAACCCTAGTTCGTTGGAGGGGGGGCGTTCATCCGCCTCTGTCACATCATCGAAGAGATAAAAGAGAATGACGAATATTTGCTGAAGCGCCCGACGAGGGAAAAAAAACAGAGACAAAATATGCATTTTAAGCTAATACGCTGTGAAAAAAGCAAGCTTAGCGTAAGTCAAATGCAAACCACTCAAAAATGGCAGTCGTAATGGCGGGAAATCGCGGAATCACGATCGGAGAGGGAAAAAGGAAGGCAGTGGGATTTTGAGTTTATGCTCCATGAGCTATAATGCGCGAAAATAATGTGGAGCGGTTTCATTTGGGTTCAGCAGTCGGGACGCTCGGTGGCCGGGGAAGCTTCTCAGTCTGGAGCACTGATCTAAAATAACCTGGATAGAGCAAAGGATCCAGTCAGTTGATCTCAAATAACCTGGATAGAGCATAGGGTCCAGTCAGCTGATCTCAAATAACCTGGATAGAGCATAGGATCCAACCAGCTGATCTCAAATAACCTGGATAGAGCAAAGGATCCAGCCAGCTGATCTCAAATAACCTGGATAGAGCATAGGGTCCAGCCAGCTGATCTCAAATAACCTGGATAGAGCATAGGGTCCAACCAGCTGATCTCAAATAACCTGGATAGAGCAAAGGATCCAGCCAGCTGATCTCAAATAACCTGGATAGAGCATAGGGTCCAGCCAGCTGATCTCAAATAACCTGGATAGAGCATAGGATCCTGCCAGCTGATCTCAAATAACCTGGCAAGAGCAGAGGATCCAGCCAGCTGATCTCAAATAACCTGGATAGAGCAAAGGATCCTGCCAGCTGATCTTAAATAACCTGGATAGAGCATAGGATCCAGCCAGCTGATCTCAGATAACCTGAATAGAGCATAGGATCCAGCCAGCTGATCTCAAATAACCTGGAAAGAGCAGAGTATCCAGCCAGCTGATCTCAAAAAACCTGGATAGAGCATAGGATCCAGCCACCTGTTCAAAATTGAAATCAGGTAATCTATTGTTGGCAACAGGTAAGAGTCTGTTAATCCAAGGTGTCTATATGATTTCAATGCTAATATTAGAGTTTTTGAATTAATCACACTTCGACCATTTAAGCGGTGAAAACCTCGAGAACTACGAAAACTACAGATGTAAACACTTGAATAGCACGGGATCTTTGAGAGAACTCAGAATCAGGGACTCATAAGATGGCGGCCTTAACTTCAAAGTTTCTCTAAGGGTAACGCTTGTCAGGTAATTTGAGATCAGTGGCGTGGAGTGGGACGCCCGGTGGCCGGGAAAGTTCCCGAATCTAAAGCCTGGAGTCTGGAGAGATGAAACACGTCTTGCAATTGCGCATTACTAGTGCAATCTATGCTAGTGCATTAGAGCTCGCAGCTGCAGCAGCATTTGCAACCGCGATTTGGAAACTAGATTTATTAAAAACTCGTAGCTCTCGGAAACGTCAGCAATTTGAAGCCGAGAAAGTCG
>OX387605.1:23136774-23186774 GCA_947568835.1 Protonemura montana
AGTGCATATTGACATGCCTTCCCACACGTCCCCCCCCCCCCCCCTTCCCTTACCGACCCTTAGCATCCCCTCCTCATCATATAGCAGTTCTGTTCACTTGAAAGCCGCAGCCAAACGAAACCATTTAGCGTCCCTCGGCCCCGCACCCACCCACCCTAGCTCCTTCATCTCTGATGATACCACCCCACCTTCCTGTCATTATACCAGCCCCCCCCCCCCCCCCCCCCACCCTGATGCAGTGGACCTTAATGCTGCCGAGTGCTCTGGGAGGGTACAGTTTGATCGACTGATGTTAAAACAGAAAAAAAACAAACACACAGATTTGCGCTCACAGAACATATGCATAAGTAACCTCGCTGACAATGTAATGTAATGCCAGCGAACACGGACAAGCTCGGACCGCTCGCGATGAGTTATGGGCCGGGGTGACTGCAACACGTTTTATATGCAAATAAACCACGCTTGACAGACCTCTTTTTTAAGGGTTTCTCTTTGGAATCTGTGGCGCCGGAAGTGCCCGTCACAATCACTGCTCGGGTGCGAACATCAAGCCAAGGACGACGCCCTCGGGGCTAGTGAGGGAGGGCGTCGATGACAGACCTAGTATCGGACCGGGTATCGGTGACCCACCATCTTATTGGAGATTGGCCGTCGTCAGCGAAGAGGAAGACCGGCCGCTCGGTGTCGCGCGCCGGAAACGCGATGCACCCGATGGAAGCCTCATACTTGACGGTCGTCGTTGTCGTCGCCGGGAACCGAGAGAGTGTGTCGGCCACTTCCGCTCCCACAGTTCTCATCGGCCTCCCTCTGGCAATCGCCGTGGCGCCTGGTCCCGGCACCCGGGAACCCCGGCTGTGCGCAGGCTGCGCAGGCCAGCACCCAGAGATGCGCAGCCTGCAGATCGTTGCACGACATGCTATGAGGTACGAGCTATTGCACAACATTTCGTGCGCCGCGATACGGTTTCGTCGGATGATGAAAAGAATTGTTTCGTGGATTTCACGAATTGGTGCAGTACGCGCCTTTTTTCCTGCAAGTCGTTAACCTCCTTTGGCATCATAAGTATTGTCGATACAGATTAAATTTTAGATATATCTGTCGATTGCGGCGGCAAACAATCTCGTGATCGGGCATCCATGGCTGTAAATCAATCGGAGTGCCTGTCGCCCGTCATATCTTATCCTTGCCGAGAGCCGTGCAGTCTGTGTGCTCGATATCTTGGTGAAAATCAGTTCCATGCCCAAACCACGATTGCTCTCTTATCCGCGCCTCACATTGTTCACTTTTTTTTTATGCATTAACACGATTATTTTCGAAACCGATTATCTCTATGTACTCCACTTACCACGTATGTGTATTATTATAATAGAGGTGTCTTTGGGTTTAGATTTTATGGATACAGTCTAGTTTTTTTTTTTTTCTTTCTTGTTTCTCTGGCAAATCCCAAAATGTATGCGAAATAATTATCCACCGACATGAAAACAATTAAGAGTTGGTGTAGTATGTATATCTCGTGTTATTGGCGGATCCCGTCCGTTTCCGTGCGCTGTTCTCGGTGCTCTTGTCGAGCGTGCCGGCAGAAAGTATGCATATCCAATGAGGTGGTCGGCCCTAGTGCGTGCGTGCATACCTGGCCTTAGTGAGCCCCGCGCCCTGTCCGACGACGGGAAACACGCGATGTCCCTGCCCCCGACCCCGCCGAACTTTCCCGGGACGTTTTCCCGGCTTTCCCGGTCGGTACCACACACCTGCCGAACGACGCACTGGGAAATTGCCAATATGCTGTAACATGAACGACGTGAGCGTGGTTTTTCGTCATGTCACACGTCATTTTCTCCGGACCAATGAGTTATTTGTGAAATATCTTGACAGTCTCTTGTATCACTGGTAGGTTTACGGCGCTGGGGTAGCGTCGGACGAATACGACGCCGACACTCACACGTGCTCACCCGCCAGGACATCTCAGGACGCCTCAAGCCGACGCCTGATACAAATAGATTGGATTGCGCCTACCCTGCTTGATTCGACGGGACAAGTTCGCTACCGAAACGATGGGCGTACCGGGACCAGCACCGGGACAGGGACGCCCTAGGGGAGGGAAGCCCACGTAAATGTGGGTTCAACCGAACTGAATCCTCGGGAAAATAAGACGAGAAACAACTGCAGCTAACCAAGTGTGAACTTATCCTCCTCGCATTCGAGGCCTCCTCTGTGCCATAAAACCACCGCAGCTCGCTGTGCCTCTACATCTAGCTAGCTAAAAATGCATACATCCGATACGTGTGCAAAGCTGAATGAATTTGATAAAGGAGCCCTGAGATTTAGTGTAGTAAAGGCAAGGCAAAGAATAGATAAGCGCTGCTGCACGTTCGGGCTCCAGTCTTCTGGAGGAGAGCGCACAATACCTGAATGCCCTACGCGAGGCAAAAAGAAGTTGGCTGGCTCGTCGTAAAGGAGCTGGCAAACAGCTGACGTTGATAGACTAAAGAACTCGCTGTCGGGTCTCAGGTACCACGTTTAGAGAGACGCCATCGTCGTCGTTGTCGGCTCTGCTTGCCTGCGTTTTAACGCCCAACCCAGACTCAATACTCAATTTCACCTTGAGAACGAGACTGGTGTTGTTTGCCATCGCAAAGTGACCGGACGCGAGTCAAATGCTTCACAACTTACTGCCAATAGGATTAAACTGCAAAACAGTATGAAAAGTACATTTCTTAACTTTCGGTCCTGTTTTGTATGAAGCAGCAGATTTTTCATTGACCACGCTATCTCTCTTGCTTCTCAATATGAGATGCAGTTTAGAGGTTCTGGGGAATTTGAACGAGCAGAGAGTAAAACGAACCGTAGCCGCTTGACGGCCGCACAATTCCGGCACGGCACCAAAAAGCGTTCCTTTCTTCGTCCTTCCCTTGCACACACCTCACAGTGGGTTTCGTGCGATTAAAGGGAGGCCGGTTGAGCTGAGAATGTGCATCTTTTCCAGTCAGGAAAAAGTAACAGTAGACAGTTGTCTTGGTAATCGTTTGGGATTTTCGTGGAATTGAGACAGAATTTCTTAAGAGGGGTCTCCTGGGCTACGAGGGTCACCCAAAGAATGAGAGCAAAACAAATTGTCAACAGCTGAGAAGGGTCTGGCTTTCGGGCCGGTCTCCTTTCCATCCGACAGGAAACAGAACACTGCAGTTAAGGGACGCTGAGGGAGAAGGAAGCGAAGGAAATATGGCCATTGGTGCACTGCAATGGCAATCAGCTGGAGAGAATATGAATCAGTCAGCCGTGATCGAGGATGTAGCGAGTGAACCCTGGCAGCTTGGCCACAGCGAGGCATGTCGGCGATGCAATTACGTCACTCGGGAACTCATCTTCGGAGAGGCTGCCGCTTCTTGGATAGCAGCAACCCTGCGTCTGGAATCCGCATGTCACAAGCAATCTCTTAGTTGGGATGAGATGGGCACAGTGGGGGGCGGGATGTGCCAATTATTGGCCACCGCCAGGGATGATGCCGTCTTCGCCTCCCCAAAAGCGGTGATCACAACGCGTTCAGATAATAACGTCGATGGAAGTGTTCACGTGTGCTAATGGATGGTCAATGGATTAAAATGGAAACGTGGCCGAGAAATCGTGTTTTGTGGCGCATTGTAATCAAGAAAATAGAGAATCATGCTTGCTTGTCACACAGTTCTTCCTTTCACACTTTCGATCAGAGTCTCTCGGCTGGAGGCTGTTTAAAAGGAGCAAGTTGCGTGGAAACGGATCGCAGGGTGAGGTGGGGCGGGCGGGCGGGCGCTGGGGGTGCATGGGATCACGTGCGCGACGGGCAGGGGAGGTCGTCGCGGGGGGCGGCCGTGTCAACATAATGTGAAGAATGCAATGCCACAGGTAGAAAACGTTCGGCCTGAGGCGCATGCAGCCCACGCTGGTGCGACCCGGCGAAGGTGAAATATAATAAAGCGCCCGGCCAGGAACGCACGAGATTGTGATCGAAGATTTGACGTGGGTTAACAACACGAGTATTCATACAGAGAGGATGTATACGCATAGACAAGAAAGATCTTTTCACATGTAAGACGTTCCATATTCTTCCTGATTCCCTCCGTTCATTGTGATCGAAGAAAAGAGGCTTTTCCAGTCACTGACCCACTTTACAATACCAAGTGTATAATGACTATAAAATATTGCGTTAGCATTAAGTATTTAATCGTCTGTCCGAGAGAAAAAGATGAGCGTGTAGAAATGAAATAAAAACTGTATAAATGTGTAAGTGCCACTTTGCGTAAACTCTGGCAAATAATGGAACGTGTAATAAAATGTAAATGCGCTCGAAGGCGATGCAACAGTTAGCATGCATACAATACGTCCAGAAGAGTTCTAAGGAAACAGTGCAAAATGAATTGCACGAACCGAGATAACAATCCAGCAAAGAAGTAGGTGCGAGCGGAAAACAAAGTAGCAAGCAGCACTCCTGCCTGTCTGCCCCTATGCCCACCCTTACGCCAGTGCGCGAGGTACTTTGTCTTTAAATCGATCAAGCCAAACGCTTTGACACAAAGAGCCGGACAATTACAAGCTGAACGCAGATTGCATCTCGTCTAATTAGATTGGCTGAAATCGCTTTACGGGCCAACTCTTGACATGCAAATCCGTCGGCCCGTCTCATCCTATCCGAGTCGGACACTCAACTCTAGGACTCGACTGATATTTATTCATGATCCCCACTCATCGAATTAACCGGCACCAGGCAATAACGTGGACATTCGGACTTGAGAGCTATTAGTGCAAGCCTTGTTGTCTCTTGATTTTAGATGGTGCCAGCCCGCGGTCGTTTACGCTGCATCTTCCCGCACGGCGTCCTCTTAATGGGCGTCTCTCTCCAACGCCCTGCAAGCACTGATACTTTCCTTATGTGTTCCTTGACCGATTGCAGCTCTCGGAGCAAGAGTACTTAGCGGTCGATTCCGACGCCGCTGTACCTTCTCTTTACTTAGCTGCTTCGCCGCTCGACATGACCCCCACGTGTACACACACTCGAATGTTAAATCCACTCTTAGAGTATGTTCTGCGAGTTCGTGGACAAGTGAACACGGTCGTCAGCAACACGCCGAGCGAGTGTCTTGTCGTCGAGCTTTGCCGGCTTGAGATTCCCAGCATCTTCTGGACCTCGACGGGCCGAGAGGGAAATCAAATCGCTTGCATGACCTCTCGGCCCGGCTTGGCCCGGACCAGGCCCGGACAGAGCACGCTTCGAGATGTGTCTCTTGTCAGACACGACGAATCGGATAACATTTTTCAAATTGAACGCTCAGGAATTCACGGTTGGTTCGATTTACCCGGACCATGCGAACACGTAGCGTCGAGCGCATTTCTCGTGGCAAATGCTACCATTTCTGATTCGTCGCTGATTTTTTTTTTCGTTCGTCAAGTGACAATTGATTTTCGAATTCTATAAATTTGCCATAGGCGTGGGCATTTCCTTTAAGTCGCATGAGATTCGCTGAGAAACATCAGAATAGCCATGAACAACAAAACTTTGCCATTGCAATGTTCAAGAGGTGAAGGACCTGCAAGGAAGCAAGGAAGAGTACACCTTCACCCCATTTGCTACCTTTCTACTGTCGGAACAACGCGACCACTACCGGCGATCCTTGCTAATGTGTGACTGTTTATTCAAGTGTACACCCGGTACCTACAAAGCGTACACACTGTACTGAGTACCTACTCACGGTACTTGCTCGTCATATCGGATGCCATGCCATCGTCAGACCTTTTAATTACCTATAGAGATAAAGAAGACTTCTAGTGAGCTGCACTTGTTGCCAGTTCGATGCTATCTAGTAAATAATAAACAATATCTTTTGTGCTAATCGCAATTACGAGCTGGACTCCAATGCAGCATTGCTACGTTCAGTTTACTCTGTCATCGTCGCAGTTCGCGTATAAGTAATTGGTGCAATTCGCAACGGAAGTCATTTATTTCACCTCATCATCATCATTAAATCAGATAATAATTATCTCTTCCAGAGCACATATATGTTTTTTTTTTGAAAACCCAATCTTAGCCGTACACATTTATATTGCCAACAGAAGGGTGGAGCTGTGAGGAGCTTTCGCTCGCCGTTGGTGCATAACTAAACTACAATGGCTTATAACGCTGGGTAATGACCGCTCGCTGGATATATTCCTCCAGTAATTATTCTAGTATACGAGTACTTATGATTGATTTATCTTTGAGCACAGCAATACATGTATTTCTCCCTTCGCAGCTTATTTGTTTTGTGTTACAATTCCCGGCTCACTTGACGACAGATCACCTCATGGCTGCCTCGTGGAAAACTCGGAGTCGAGACGCGGAAAACCCACGCACATCGTCGGGTCTTACAATTATGATAAACAAGCCGTCCCGAGTCCCGAGTCCCGAGTCCCGAGTCCAGAGTCCCAAGTCCCGAGTCCCGACCGATGAAACTTAAGCATCCCCATTTCGAACAATGCCCGTCGGTCCAGAGCGTGGGAGCGCTTTGTTCGGGCAGCGACATCGTCGTCGGGTCCCCGTCGTCCCAGGGCCGGCAGTCAACACAACCTTGTACACCGGCCGAAAACAGCAGCAAATAATTAAGCTACATGTTTGCTCGCTTTTCAAACTGATATTAGACCCGTGCGTGGCATTATTTCGCGACAGGTAGACGGCCGAGGGCTCATGTTTCGCTTGCCAAAACATATTGGCACGCTGCGCTGAGCTGCGCTTAGCTGCACAGGGCGAGGGAGTAACGCACGCAACGCAATGTTTCGATGTGCGTGTGGGGCGGCCCGTCGGCTCGCCCAAGGCCAATAATTGTTAATCGAAATTTATGCAAAATGCATGTTGTCCTCCACATATGATGATCTATCTAATATCTGCAGTCTATCGAAAGTTGAAACACTCTTGATCTCTATATCGTCTATTTTCGAAATGCCTGTTACGTGTGTTTTGTGCCATGAAACATTCCCGGAGGGGCAATCGCTTTGCCCACACGAGCTGGCATTCGTGGATGCATGCAGCGTACCGGTAAAGAAAACGCTAGAGCAGCGACATGCTAAATATTCCCGGGTCCGGACAGGGCCGATTGTCCGAGGGCGAAAATGACATTGCCAATTAAACTCGTTGCAAGGCACGAGGGGTAAGCACTCACCGATAGGGTCCCATATGCTCTTGAGTCCACCAACCGACGCCATGTTATTTCATGGAACCGATAAAATTACCGATTCAACCATTTTAATTACGATCCCATATAAAGCTCGAAGCGAGTTCTTGGGGCGCGTAAATTCGTCTCCTGTCTCAGCCCATGCTCGTACTGCGCCTCTATCAGCGTACCTGGAGCGTCCAACATAGATAGTTCCAAGTCACGCGTGGCTGCAAATGTTCGCAAATCTTGTCGAGGATGCAGATATTCCCGGATTCTACGCACGCACCGACACGCTCGGTGTCAATGGGCGCTATCAAAGTGCGTCTTATCAGTGATAAATCCTTGGAAAAGTAGAACTTTTCCATGCACTTTGTACACGGTATATAGATATAGAGAGATCGTGGTCGTACAAGCCCCGAGTCGTTTACGCGAGTAGATATGCAAGGGCGTTCTTCCTAGTATTTAATACCCACTGGTGCATTTAGGTAGGAATGCCAGACAACAAGCCGTGTACAGTAATTGTAAGTCAAGACCGAACAACTCAAATCAGTTCATTATATGCGTCAACGATGTTTGGAAAATGTGAGCACGAGTGCATTCTTCGACTAATTATTTATTTTATGGAAACTGTTGTTTTTTTTTGTATGTACAAACAAACCTAGAAAACACATTAAAAACAATTGTTTCGACTAAGTATCATATACATAGGCATGCGTTTGCTTGACATGTTATATGGTCAACATTTGACGGCATAGTTGGAAAACAAAAGGCCGTAGTGGTAGTAGTTGCTGACACTAAATGAACGGAAATGATAAAATATAGAGAAGGCAAGTACGTGTACACTTAACTTTAATTAGGTATTAGAGTCGTGTATAAGTACTTTGCGTAATGTGATCGACTCGTCAATTTACCTACAGCGAATGACTCGTTTGAACACACATAATTAGTGGGAGACAGAAGCCAGCAGGGCCCCGGGTTCTTATCTGGTGCATGCCCGACGGGCCTGTCGAGGGTCGACTATGTTATCAGAAGCGGAATCGCGACGGAGGAAACGACGTAACTCGGTGGTTGATTGACGGGTCTCACTCACGGCTGACATGTACGACGTAACTTATGCGAATCAGTTCACACTTCATCGGCAACATCAACCTTTCAGGTAGAGCAGCATAGGGATTAGTTTTGATTCTAATTCTCTCTTTCGATTCACAATGCAACATTTCTCTACGATTTCACTTCATTTGTTAACAGCTGCCGTATCGGGTTGGCTTAAAAATATGGATTCTTTGAGTAGGTGCAAATGTTTTCCAACTATCCTGCAAGTTTCAATCGATTCCAATCAATATTCTTTGTGCAATTGACCAAATGAATAAGGGACTGTTTAACCGTTTGACAGCTATTGCCAAAATTCCCTCAATTTGTTGTCCAATATTAGCTGTAGATTGCAACAAAACCATGTTTCCTGAATCTGGAATTATTAAAATCAGCCGACATCACTGAGACATCGCTCACAACACCAACGGTAGCGGGGGCAAGTCTAGTTTCACTGTATTATCCCTACTTCTCTATCATTCTAAATTCGCAGCCCATTTTTTCTTTCCAGTTCAGGGACGGAACAACCTTTTCGTTTGCCCAAATCCTGAACTGCTAATTAATTCCATTAAAATAAATCACATTTCTCTCAGAAAACCTTATTTTCGGCACTTAACGGAAATTGTTCGCGATGGTAAAAAAGCTACATCCACCCTGACAATTTTGACAACTAAACCAACTGAAAAATCACTGTAACAAAGGTTCTATTTCCAGTTGCACATTTTTTTAAACAAAAATCAATCGGAACTCTCTTCTTGTTTTTCCACACAAATCCACGAATTTTATAAAAAGTTTACATAATTGTGTAGCCAAAATGAAGGAATCTCAAGAAAAACTCTCTCAACTGATTGTAAAAGCTGTTCAGGATTTGGGCAAACGAAAAGGTTGTTCCGTCCCTGAAATCGTAACATACACCAAACATAAGCTTTTAAAAGATCGAAGCAATCTCAAAAGATTTCATCTCGCGACCGCTCAGAAGGTAATTATCGACAGCTAAAAAGAAATTTCCTGATGCTGATGCATGCCACTTTTCTTCGATTTGTGCTCCTAGTATATGCAATGCAACCACAAGATATTCACTTAAAAATATACTTTTTAGTAACGGTAACCAATTGTTGAAGCGGACACCAGGCTCCCTATTATTCTTACTCATGGCTACACAGCGAAAACCATCAATATTTCTTGCAGTTATTACAAATTTGGAAATTATTTCACGTATTTCACTATTGAAAACAATTCTATCAGTTATACTGTCAGTAAAATCAGTAGGTAGCTAAGAATGGTACCTTTGTGCTGACAATTTCTCCCGCTGGCTTGACTGTAGCAGCGCCATTCCTGTTTCAGATTCTTGACAAGGCTCAAAAAGAAGGAACTATCCGAGAAGAGAAGAACCGCTTCCACTTCAAACCCGAAGATTGCGGTGGCAAGAAGGTCAAGAAACGTAGCAAGAGTAAAGGTTCTAGTGGCTGCGGTGGCGTAAAGAAGGTCAAGAAACGTAGCAAAAGTAAAGGATGCGGTGGCGGTGGCGGAAAGAAAGCCAAGAAACGTAGCAAGAGCCGAGGTTCTAAGGGCTGCGGGGGCGGAAAGAAAGCCAAGAAACGTAGCAAAAGCCGAGGTGCTAAGGGCTGCGGTGGCGGAAAGAAGACCAAGAAACGTGGCAAGAGCCGAGGTGCTAAGGGCTGCGGGGGCGGGGGCGGAAAGAAGACCAAGAAACGTGGCAAGAGCCGAGGTGCTAAGGGCTGCGGGGGTGGGGGCGGAAAGAGGACCAAGAAACGTGGCAAGAGCCGAGGTGCTAAGGGCTGCGGGGGTGGGGGCGGAAAGAGGACCAAGAAACGTAGCAAGAGCCGAGGTGCTAAGGGCTGCGGGGGTGGGGGCGGAAAGAGGACCAAGAAACGTAGCAAGAGCCGAGGTGCTAAGGGCTGCGGGGGTGGGGGCGGAAAGAGGACCAAGAAACGTAGCAAGAGCCGAGGTGCTAAGGGCTGCGGTGGCGGAAAGAAAGCCAAGAAACGTAGCAAGAGCCGAGGTTCTAAAGGATGCGGTGGCGGTGGTGGAAAGAGGACCAAGAAACGTAGCAAGAGCCGAGGTGCTAAGGGCTGCGGGGGCGGAAAGAAAGCCAAAAAACGTAGCAAAAGCCGAGGTTCTAAGGGCTGCGGTGGCGGAAAGAAGAGTAAGAAACGTAGTAAGAGCCGAGGTTCTAAGGGCTGCGGACGCGAAAAGAAGGTAAAGAAACGAAGCAAGAGCCGAGGTTGTAAGCCCGGCGATCAAGTGGAGGCGAAAAGTGGAATGAGCACGATGAAAATATTGCCAAGAGAGGGCAAGATTGACGTGAAGAGTCTCACGAAGCGACGACACGTTAGATTTTTGTAGAGAATTCTGGATTCTTGGCTGGTTATAGTTTTCAAAATTATGTATTTTATACGCAGTGAAATTGTATATTTTGTATGTCTTGACTCTGTATTGTAGGCGATTTGTTTGCCGTCGCATGCTAGTAAAATTGTCGACGTAACCTATCGCCATATTGTATTTACCTTCTTGCACAACGAAAGAAAATAAAGGGCGAGACAAATTTTCGAAATGCATCCATTTTTTTCGTTAACTAAAATATTTTCACGCGCTGTTAGCGTTTCGAGGCGTTCAAGATTTTAATTTTATGGAGCTTGTCTAAAAGAAATATCGGATAAAATCATGAAAATAAAGTATTTCAACGAGACCCGTTTTTTTTCACTGATATCATGCACTTAGATTCAGTCGCGAACTCCATTTTGGAAGCCGTACTTTGCCATCTTGGTCGAGTGTTCCAAGAATGAAAACTATACTTTTCCTTCGGGCACAGAACTACGGAACCTGGCACCGCATTGATTTGACATTTTTCTGAGTAAGGTTGCTTTCAATACAAGTTGGCTTCCAGTGCGGTTTCCTGGAATCTCCCGAGTCCAATATATCAAAAGTATATAGTTTGTAAAGAACAAGAACGCTTTTGAACTACCATCGGTTACACCAAGCACGCCACTGTTATTATCAGGATAGAACATATTACTCGCCACTGAAAGATAGTGTGCTTCAGCACTTTCTTTATAGGATCTCATCGCCAGGTAGCCAGATCAGCTGCGAAGATGTCTCAATCAAGTAGACAGGCTCACCACCAAGATTATTAGTGACTGGTAATAGAACTGAGGCTCACTAGCTTGAAAAAACAAAGTTTTAGCTTGAATAAAATAAACGTACGAAGTTTGAATAACGAAATTTCCTAATTGCACTGGTTTTCTTAAAATATCTACACAAAAAAAAAACCGAATCGTTTTGGACGCACTTTGAAGTTAGCTGTGTTGGTGACTTTAATATTCGTTTGTGATTACAGAGCATCTGGTGGTTTCGTTCTAATTTTTTTAAAACTAAATACACAGGTGATAAGTTAAGCCGATTTTGTTGTCGATATTTCAATGGGTTAAAAATTGCTTGTAAAAATGGAAGAGATTGCAATGCCTAAAAATATATTGTTGAAAAAAATTGCCTAAAAAGTTCCAATTGACGGTTCAGAAATGTACTTGTCGCCCGCTGAATGATAAGCGGGCTAGATGCTTGTCTGCTAAACAGCGAAATTATGTACCCAAATTTAATTATTTAATTGATACTAAAACAACGTGAGGCTAGGCATGATTCGTGCACTCAGCGCCCAAATAAGTGGTTCTCTTTTCGCCGAATCCAAGCCACTGAATAATCTCATTTCGTCCTCGTCGCTTCTATCGAGCTGAGTGGTGAAAACTCCCGTCAATTTTGGGTCACATTAGGAGCGATTGCCGGTGATTGCTAAGCGAGGAAACTCGGAATGAGTCGACCCACCGACCCAATGGCCTCTCGAAACTTTGATAAAGCAACGACTTACTAGACAACCTGTCCACCGAACCATGTACACCTACTTCGAAAAGCGAAAAAAAAAAGTAATTTACTTTTGCACTAGCAGTCACGCAATGACAATGAAACGCACACACACAGACACAGACACACACACACTCAAACAAGTGCATTAAATATCTAGCGTGTGAAGAAATTCGTGTGTCATCAAATGTCTGGCAGTGCATTTTGATTAGAGGTTGGTCGGTTGCCGAGATGGGCACCACGATGGTCATGGTACGGTACAACCCAAAGACACACGCATTATGCTCCGAGACAAATCGCAGATCAGATCAGTGATCTTCAGAATCAACCTTGATTCGAATTCTCGTCGGCAATTCAAGAGAGCCAGCGACAACCGAGCGAGTAGACCATGAGTCGAAGTCGACCAGAGCGACGTCTTCTCTTGTCCACTGAAGAGTAATGTGCGGTGGATGAACGGCAACGCATTCGAACGCTACATGCATTCGCCTCTGCTATTTTACGTTCACCTATCAAAACGAACATGAACTACTGCTAGTTAAAATGGCGTCCCGACAAGCTCGGAACAATTTCGCTTTGTGTAACGGCCGCTTCGGATGCTTGTCCGAATCGAATGTAGCGTCCATAAAGTATCGTCTTCTTCGAGCAGTGCTGGTAGACAGTGCTTCTCATGATCTCGGTGCCCTGCTATGTCATGCATGCTCTTCGGCTTCTACTCTTAATATGGTGATTATTAGCGGACAAACCGTGGTAGAGCCGCCGATCGGACATGATTGCTCCCAGAAGACACCAACTGCGTGAGACCCGACTTTAAAGCGCTGATCGCAAGTCAGCGCTCATTCGAAATTACGACCGTTGAAAGGCGGTAGAGATTTCAACTATACCGGAATGCTCGTTGGATTTGGGTGGTCCCAGGTTCGATCTCTGGGAGCACTTTTTTCTTCAGGTCAGATGTGGTCTCACGCCACCGTATTGTCGGGAAGTGCGGAGAGATGTGATATTGTTATTGGTTCTGAAAGCATGTTAATTTGGTGAGGTATCCTGGTTTATAATGGCATTGGAATCCAGATTTATGAGGTACTAAACTTCATACGGTTGAATTTTATATTTATTTTGAACTCTAATAATTTTATTGCGAGTAAAAGGCGTTGAAGTCAGTTCAATGTTTTATCGGTGTCTAATGTAATAAGGTAATACCACGTAATACGGTAAGTGTCTATCACCTTTGATGCCACTACTTGCACTTCTATGCATGATCAATGATAATTAGCACCCAATGCTCATAGCACCTATGCACCCATGCGTAGCGTTGTCCTCAGCAGTTTATGACACATAACACATTTAACATTTCATAAATGTCTTATTTAATGACTGTACACACTTTTGTTCCCTCGTTGATCAGGATAATTTTTACAACTAGCTCACAACGAGGAGTAAAAACTATAAAATGATACACATTTACATACTAATATTTGTAAGCGTATTCACAAAACTTTTTTCGCTGCTGGCAAACTCCTCCTTTGCCTAAATCATTGTCTAAACCACCATGTAACTCGACGATTACAATTAAACGAAAAGCAGCTAGAACTAAAATGACGCGTTTGACGCGTTGAAATAGACAGAAATCTAATCTTCATCCTCGAGAAACCGGTACCTGCACGGCGACTGCGTTTCCTTGTGTGGCTTTCCTGGCTGTGAACACTGCAATTAAGAATAATTGCCGAGATCAAATACCATTTCAATCAGCACAGCACCAAGCAGTTTTGTTAGTTTTGCGAATCAAGGAAAATTCGTTGGCATTTAAATATTAAACGCAAAATTTGAAAGAGAACTAGAGATGAACACGGTGCGGTGCAGAATGCAAAGTAGAAAAAGAGTCATGCATCGTAATTTATCTATTAAATTAATAATGTCCGAAAATTTAATGCACTAAGTCCAATTATCTTTATACTTTTATTAGCCACGTGTTTTAATCTTGGCCCTCTGATAATATTCTAGTCAGACTTGAACCTAGATTTCACATCAGCTTAACTTTTATTATAAAAGGATGTGTTTTCTGATCTACACTATAAAGATATTCGCTCGCAGCTTAACTTAGCATAATTTAATTATTATTTGTATGTACAAAGGACCTGTAACCTGCAATTACGTAAATTTCCTCGACAGGGGATGTACGCCAATCAGTCCATACGCTGGCACATACGGCAAGCAAATTATCCGAGGCGTCGTTCCTCCACGCTACGGCTCCCCGTACCGGCGCACAGGTACGTAGGTATCTGTTGTACACCAGCACAGCTCAAATATGCATTCGAATAATTATTCCAAGACGCGGCCGGCTTGTTCTTTTTGCACTAAACTCTAATTGGGCGCGCCATGCAAGCATACAGTTTTATTCAGAAAGCATATAAAACTTGTTGCATTTTGGACGGTCTCAATTACCCATGTCCACCTCGCCCCCACCTCCACCTTTACAACCGCGTGTAAGCCCTCGAAAGCATATGTGGCCATCCTCTACGAACGTTGCCTTTATATTTAAGAGGCCAATTCACCAGCTGCATACACAGAAATTCATTCCGAATAATTATGTGAAACAGAAAAAAAAATCGGAAACTTGTGCCTCACGCAATAGTGTACGCTGCGTTTGAAATAATTGCAGTTCATGGGATGGCTTTGCTGGTTTGGTCATGCTAGGAGGCCTGCATCGAAACAAGGCCGTATTGGTAGGGGATATCTTTCGGCGACCGTATGCGGTGGGCAGAAAACGCGAGCCGGGCGCCGAAATTCGATGATTTGCATGTGGGCACAGAGAGAATGGAGGGCACAATGGGTCGGCAACAGTGCCGAAGTTCCTCTGCAGCTCGATCTATGGCAAGCGGCCCAAAAGCTCCGGCCTGACGGCCCGAATTCGGGCCCCGCTCAACTCACCCCCATTAGCTGACGCCGTGCCACAGGATCACATAGGATCGCATGCAGATAATAATTCATTGTATAGCTTCACTGATGCGCCATTTCCCGAACTTCCTGTAAGAACAGCGAAGTTACCATAAAACTGACGTCACAAAACCAAACTCCATAATATTATATTATTTGCGTTGCTGCTGAATATGCATCACAATGAAATGTGGCGCTGGGTTTCCGGTCATCTTTCAATATCTTTATTATCTGCATACATGTGCCTTTTGCTTATGTGTGGATGCTTTTTGCCATGTTCTGCTCTGATATATTACTAAGATATTTTAAATATACTGTTCTACATGGAATTAAGATTTGAATTTATCAAGATGTATGTTGGACAACGGCATGTTTTCGCGATCCGTTGTCGATCGACCAGATAAGATCTTCGCGCTCGCCATCTTCAAGATTCGCCGTGATCCTCTACAAGCAAAGGAAACATTTTTTTTTGCTGCTACCGAAACTTTCGTATAATTCTAAGACGACTTGCTTACCGCCTGGCGTGCTTACGAACAAACCTCTGCAAGTCGCCACACAATAATTGCATTGCGAATCTAAATAGGCTGTAATAATGGCACTTTCGGTACCTTTATATATGTATACAAGTAAATAGATCAATCTTGCTAAGTTGTGTCATTTTAGGTTTCTATTTCAACGAGACGGCATAATTACGCGCTAGCACCGAGTTAGTTCACGTTATTACTGATAATTTATTAACTAATCTCAATGTGGCGGGTTGAATGGCACCGGGCACCGGGCACCGGGCACCGTGTCTGCGCTAGCCACGTGTGTCGAACCCGCGCCGAAAACGCCGACATGTGGGATATGTAGCAAATATTAATATGTAAACAAGATGGCCTTCGCGAGCATGGCCGGGCAAAAGTCGCTCAGCTCACGTGCTCTGGTGTACGCTGCGGCCGCGGTCTCTGCGCGAAATCAACGTGCCACTTTTTCCGAGTGCCATCTGGCGGTAGCGGCTCGCTTGTGATTATCACAACTTACGATGAAAGACTTGGCTTTTTTGTGTCCGCCATATGAAAAATAATAATTATAGCATATAGTTTATATTATTCTTTTCTTAATCTACGTGTTTATTATTGTTTTGTTATAGCGAGATGTGTTTTATCAATGTTAATAGTTTTAAATGCTAAATTCTTCGTATCGCTTTATAATAAACCAGTTATTTTTCTGTCTGTAAAAAAGGAAATTAATAGCAATCTGCCCAGAGTTGCATTATCATAATAGAATGATTGACTGTAATTCATCTCGATCTCTGCTGATGCTAAAAGCAATACCTCTTTACAGGTTTAGTGCCGAAAGAAGTCGCCAACTGCCAGCTATTTCCCAAGCAGCGTTGTTATGGCGAAACCGAAGATGCTCCACGCTGACTTAAGACTCGCCTAGAGGACAAGATCGAGTCATCATAAGTTTACCCGTTTAAACCCAGTTTGGCTTATCGTGCAATGCTGACCACATAAGCGGCCGAAAAAACGAGTACACTGTTTGGCAGTAACTTTGGCATGGAAGCATTGACCAATACATTCTTGTCTGCCATGTTGCCTTGAGTAGCGCACGTGCGGAGTGGGCACAGGGGCATGGACACACCATTAGTACCTTTTTAGATTATGGTTCGCGAAGAAATGTCATCCTCGACAGTCCTTTTCGACGACCTCTGCGCTGCAAGGCTCGAATTTTGCGGGAATCTTGTAAGAGCATACGAGGCTACCGCGAGTGGACAACATATTTAAACCTGAAAGCAAACCTTGAGGGCGATGAAGAAACAGAGATCGACCATAGGTTGCCGTAGTGTTCAGAGAAAACCGTCACTTGTAATTGCAAAGAGCTTCTTGGTATATTATTTCCGGAAATTGAGAAATCAAAGACAAACTCATGGCTACTCTTTACTTTATGGGACATGCATGTCGATCAGTTGGCCACTCTCTGGGGATACCAAGACTCAACCTTTGCCCGCGGAAACTGGACGAAGAAATCAGACGGCTGACGGACTGGTTGGTAGTTGGCCACTCAATGGGGTACCGCGGCTCTCCTTTGCGACCTGCGGCTGGTAGGCAAAATATCGCATGTCGCCCTCGTCTCTGCGTGGAAGCAGTCTGGCCAACCACCGAGATCACTAATCGCTGGCCGAAGAAATCCAACACCGCGAAATCACGGCCGACCCAAACCCATTCGAACCCAACCGCCGCATAGCCATTGTCATTGAAATTCTTTAAATCGCTATTGTAGTTTGCCCAAAAAGAAAAACACGCGACATCTTGTTTCCCTTGCCTCTAGAAAGCGGTGGCAGCAGTCAAATGGGCAGGAGTCCACATCAATTCTCGGCTATTCAATTAAATGGGTAATCTAATAAGTAAAAACCCTCGGGCGACATTGAAACTAATTATCATTACACTTTTCGGAGAATACAGTGAGCCGCGTTACTCTGCATAATTATTGTCTCAGCGTGTGTCGGCCGTGATGTGGTTTACGGTACAAACATTGACCGAAGCGCCAATCATTAATTATAACCGTACGCGAGATCATCAAACTAAAATAACCCTTTTTTCATTTTTAAATTATTACATTAACTTTTTTTTTGCAATTTTACGCAACTCAGTGTTACCCAATCGAGCCTCGGGCACCGAGTACTAGGTTGAAATATAAATCAGAATATGCAAGAATTAGGAGTTAGTATCATCTGCAAATTAAATTAAATATGTGCAGTAATTTACATAAAATTCACCTTTTCATTAGTAACTTCCGTTTTTGAGCAAAAGCTCGAGTAACAACTGTTCAGGTGGTCAATCGGCTTCATTGGTATCATGAGATCAGCATTCCAGACGTTCATGCAATGCCCTTATCTTAATTCTTATCTCGGTGCGCTATCTATCAAAGAGGCCACCGGGTAAGCGAACAGTCGAGTCCGATCTCTGAAGGGGTATGCATCCCGCCGAACGCCCAAGCAAGTCGGTGCCGACCATCCAAAGATACAAAACGCACAGAATGCCGTTGTCACGTTTTGCCAATCGGCAGTCTTAACGCACTGTTACGCAAACAGCCTGATTGTGCCGCCGCCGTTACTGTCGAAGTACAGCGGTCAAGTCTTCTTTCGAGTACAGAGATGCTTTGTAAAGTGCCGCACCTAGAGTCGTGAGGGATGAACCTGAACGCTGAATGATCCTCTTGCATGCCCCGAGCTCGAGATCACCGTCGTGGCATGACGCAGTGGTATTTTATCATTCGAATCATTATGTAGTTGCACTCGATCATTGCAAAGGTGATACTTTCATCGCATTTCAATTGATTTTATTATAAATAGTATGACAACTGCGATTGCACACAATCACGCTATTGGCAATTGAGCACGTTCGGGAAAAATAATATTGTGACTAAATTATGTGTGCAATGGCTTTTGAATGTTCGTGCGTCTTTTGTGTTCGCGTAGAATGGGAGATTTTTTCAAATTACCCCAGGGCACGATGATTAAGTGGCGAATAGAATGGCGTTATTTGGAAACATGCTCTATCCGTGAGCGTAAAAAAGCGAGCTGCAGTTTCAGTTTGAAAATCCTAGAAAAAGTGTGACAGTAACGATCTTCTCCATTCCAAACAAGCGATAAGAATGCCTACAATGCAATTGGGTCAAGCTGACCATAAGCACGGTATTAATAGAATCCCTGACATTTTCAGATTTGAATAATGAAGTTTTGGATCGTCCTGCGATTACGTTTCATGAATAGAATTTGAATTGTATTTCTCAAAAAGGGATTATCATTTCGTGTGGCTTAAAATTGGAGACAATCGCATATCAATCGTCTTTAATTGAAATGAAATTCAAGATTCAAGACGGCCACGAGATAGGTACCTCATCGTGGCCGTGCCACCATCGGCCAAACAATTCATCAATCTATGAACGCTCGACTCCGCGCCTCGAATCGACCAACAAATCGACTAACCAAACAGCACGAAAATCACACGAACACATTTACTCAGCCTTGGCAATAATCTTTTTTTTTATCACAACTTTTTCAAAACCCGACATTTTTTATTCAATATCAAATTATTCAGAGCTTCAAGCCAATGTTTTTTTTCTCCTTCTAATTTAATGATTGTGTACCTACATTATGATCGACCTCCAAGTAAATTTAGAACGTTGATTTCGCGACGCACGTGACCGACCTGTTACTCGCCAAGCGGATGTCTTACACGAAGACACGTACTTATCGCCGAAATTACGCAACTCGCATTTGTGATCGGTGCCCAGTGATTGAGTGTCACGCACTCGCGAATCAGACCCACCTCGACGCCTCCCTCGAACTCCTGTCCGACTTCCTGCCGGCCACCGAGACCAGCGGTAGGACCACCAAACGCTGAGACCCCCAAAAAAGATGCAATTGCATGCCCGGCACGGCGCGTCCATAATCACAAGTCTGCTAACCGAGCACATAGCACCTAGACTAACTTAGATGCACAAAAAAAGCACATAATTATAAGTTGAGAGGGCAACGATCAGTTAATAACACGGCGAGTAGCTATAAACCCGGACCTCGACGTCTTCATCTTATACCGACGTTCTAGGAAGCATGCAGACGAGGACTGGTCGCTGGTTCGACGCCTCCGATCAAGACCGACCGAGTCGTCAACATTCACCGTCGGCAAATCGGCGCAAATAATTGCCAGTCGCCGCTATACTTTTTCTACTCGCTAGACTGCAATTAATATTTATACCATACGTATTGTACAAACAGCGACCGGTCTGGCGCTCACGAGCCAGCTCCCGGTTTAAGACAACGACCGCTTCGTCTTCGGACGTTTGGCAGGCTGAAGATACCGGTCCAACAAGTGGGTGTCAGGACGGGTCGCGACTCGAACGCGTCTTGTCGGCGTCGCGACGCCTCGCGATGAAAGATGGCGAGAGGTCACGAAGTTTAAGACACGTGGCTTGAGACGTGAGAGGCGGTACTGGTCTAATGGCGCCGATGAATGAGAAGATGATGATGAGGATGATGATGGACCTAACGTGGCCTAGAAGGGAGGAAGGGAAACTCGGTGCCGACACCTTCCGAAGGACGGTACAAAGCGGACAGCAGGATTCCTCCACAAATCCATGCTGTCGAGAGGTTGATAAGCAAGGCGAATAAAGTTGTTGTACTAACTTACATCCCTCCAACCTCTCTCCCGAACAGAACTGGTCATGTGTATGACGGTCACCCATCCAATACCTGACTCAGTGCAGTTTTGCTTAACTTTGGTGATCTCTCTCAAACCGTTCGGTACGTGTGTTGGTTCTTGAGACATCTTCTCATGAGTATTTCATGATTGAGAGCTTGCACTTGCAGTCGTTTACTGCGCTCACAACTGTAGATTTCGGTCTATAAAAATGTATGCACTCTGCAATGCTTTCTTCGCTTTGTTTTGCTTTTTGTGTAATGCACAATTGCATTAAATTTATGACTTTATGACTTGTCTATGTGTCTCGACCGCAAGTTTCTCATCGACGTTAAGCAACACTGCAAAGAGCCGCATTGAATGGGTGACCGTATAATCATAACCTAAACCTAATGACCTAAAGCTGATCATGTGTCAAGCTGATTAAACCTTTCTTTTCAAAATCTACAGCTTCTAGGAAAATAACGACCTGGAAGGTAAGTCAGCGTGTATTTCCATCAAATTAGTGGTCCATTTGATGTTTTTCAAGAGGGCTAAGAGTACATGGACAATGTCCTGGCACTGGACAACATCTCCCCTTTCTAAACTAAACCTAGCTCATCATATCTATGTGACAGGAGGCTCAGCGATTTGCTCTGAATTGGACAGGAGTTGTGGGCCTTGAGACTTGAGAAGATGCGCCTCTTATCGCTGTCGTCCAAGACGAACGCGGTTGGGGGCGAGATAGCCAGCAAGGAGGCCACGCAGAGATCACGCAGGTGACCGACACAGCCGCCAGCTCTCGGCCAACTGCGTCCTTTCCAACATCACGTGACTCATTAGACACAGCTCATTTCGCAGAGCAATTTCAGAGCTAACCGGGCGGTGCTCTGCAAGGCGGTGGGCAACAGGCTCGCAAACGACGCTCTATGTTCAACGGCACTACACCCACACCAGTTTCGAGCCTCGCGCTCATCTCGTGCCGCTCTCACACGGCAGTATTATATGGAAAGAACATATCTATCAATGTAACTGTAAAATGCCATCAGTTAAAAGAAGCTAATTATCTCTAACTGTAGTAATAATAATGGTGAAGTGGGAGAGCGATATTAAATAGATTGGGTAACTACCGAGGTGTGACTGACAACGTTGACTTATTTTCACCTTTGACCTTGATTAGGTCCGTAAAATATACGACCGAGCGCCGCGGTCATCGTATCAAAAATGTAAAAGCATAATTTGGCTTGGCGCTGGGTTGCCTGGAAAGGGGACAATCGCTCCTGGCATTTCATTATCGTTTGGGAACCCGTGGAGAGTGGATCTGGCAGCTTGCAGGGGCGAACTGGTAGGCATCACGTGGAGGTAGGAAGGCAAGCTACGCCGAGCATATGTCACAGTCATCGGCGTCGCTAGTGTCGGCGTCGGCGTCGGCGTCGGAGTGGTATGGTCATTACGTAGTGGACCATTAATGCAGTCTTCTCTTGGCGAAGGGGACAACCAGTCCACCCTATACACAAAAGCAATTGTTTGCTGTCCCACCCCAACCCACTCCCCATTGTTGTGTTGTTATTTTAGAAGATAACTCCACATGATTGGGTATAATTGTAATCTTCATAATAATCTCTCTACTAACCCCATAGAAGGCAACAGCGAAAATAATTTCCTTCTGCTTCTACGTTTCCAGTTTCAACCCTCTTGTGTTCTTCGTGCTTTTGGAACTTTCATTATCATTTACAAGGATTCCACAGAACGAGCGACTAAACAGCGCTCACGCACATAACAATGCGTTACGTAATGTGCGTAGGAACTAGAGTATTACATACGATACAATATAATATTGTCCCCTTGCTCTGAATTCCTTTAAAACTGTTTAATGAACATTTCTGCGTATGTAGGAACTAGGAAGCTGTATTGTCCGGGTGTCTGTGCGAGCCTGGATGACCTACCTCGGTGGTAAGCGAGGTATAGAAAGCGTGGTTGTCGCACACGTGAGCTCGAGACGCAGGGTGCAATTGTGCCAACGCACCCACTCCTCGAGACACCCATCCCCTTGTAAAATTATCAGCAAAGGAGGTGGCTTCTCCCGACTACAAACACAATGCTCTACTGCATCAAATATTTATGATCTCCTTGCAATAAGCGAGCAACTCGGGGGCTAATTAAATATTTTCTTAAGAAAGTGCTTAGAAAAGAATTCTATGAACAATTACAACAATCCCGCTCGCCGAGTTTCGTGGTTTTTCGTACAACCGTTTATTCCTGCTGGTAATTAGGCACCTCAATAACAAACAAGACCGCGTGGGTTTCCAAAAAAAAAAAGAGCTTAGTTGTAAAAATTATATCAGCTCAGCGCACGCCCCGAAGGTATAGTAATTAGTAATTATTAATTATTAATCGAGTTTCGCGATAATTGGTTCCAACGAAATCTTATTTTTGTGTGTGGATGTGAGTGGGTGGTTGAACCGGGAGGGGGGGGGAAGAGGGGGAGTCACGCACGCGGGTCATCGTGTACGCACTGCGTCGTGCTCGGTGCACGCTCAGTGCGTACGCAAATGCTGGACAATTGAAACCCCCGGCGGCGGCGTCGGAGTCCTGGACCTAGTGATTGCATCATCGGCCTGTAGGTGGTGCAATAGGGTGGGGGGGGGCGGTGGTCAGCCTTGCAAAGTCCGCCAGGTCTAATTACTGGTCACGATAAGCGCCCTCCGTGTATGGCGGGAGGGTAGGAGGGGCCGGGGTGGGAGGTTTGGCCGGGGGTGCAGATTTAATGGCAGCCGTTTAGTTCTGCGCCGGGTCGCCAGGGCGGACGTTACTATCATTGCCCGCGTACTCTCTCCACAATACCCTGAAGATAGTCGCCTTGTTAATGATCGCCCGGTTAATTGCTCGGCCTCGTAATTAATAAGTGTTATTATAGTTTTGGACAGAGTTTCGGCTGGCATCTAGATCCTAGATGTGTGTGCATTAATATCAGTCATTGTGATACGCGACGGGCACCCTTAGGAGTCAATGCCGCGTAAGCTGGCGTCGTTTGCTTCGGTTTGCTTCACTTTACTTCGGCTGGAGTTGGTATGGGACTTGGCTGAGCCCAGAGACGCGCCGAGCACTTCACAGCGCCGTGCATTTGCTGGCTAATGAGATTCTTGATGATTATTTCCTAACCTGGACTGCTGATCTCGGTTACCAAATCGACGACCTCTCACGCAAGAATTGTGTGTACGAAATTGGGGCATTAATTTCAGTTAGAAACTTAAAGTTGACGGAAATAATTATGTGGAGATAAAGGATTTGGGGAATTTTGGAGGTGGAAACTTTTAAACCGTGGAATAAAGCACAGTACTTTTGATAATATATTACTATGTGTGTTGTTTTAATGTTTGTTCTTTTTGGAGAGCGAGAGAGCGAGAGAGACAGAGAGAGAGAGAATAGAAATTTTAATAAGGCTCGAAGAAGCTAGTAACGCAAGGAAGTAGAGAAGGTTAGAAAGCAAGAAAAGAACACTGAAAAGGAAGAGCGATGTCCACTCTTGTCCACCTGTAGCCTAGTGCAGTCAGTGCTTGTAAGTGTATTAATATCTGATCAGGAAACGGGTAATTGCGAAAAAGTTCCCTGCTCGTATTCGACGCAGCTTGGGTCGCGACCTAGCGCTTAATTAATTCCCATTTAGATGAAGCAAATCCAAACCCTCTTCAACTGCAAGACAGTTCAATTTCAAAGAATAACAATTACTTACTTTTCGTTACATACATAGCTTTAGTCAGGCATTCAGTCAAACAGGCTGGGCGGCAATCAATGATTGGTGCTGCCAGCCCTTGCTATGGTATGACAGGAGACAGTTAAGTGACAGCTGCAATATCATAGCGAACAATTGTTTATCTGTTCAGTTCGGTTGAACCATGGCGTACAATCTTGGTCCTGTACAGCGAGGCCATGGTACACAATGTCAGTACTGGCTTTCTGCCGGGGAGACAGCAGGACTTAGAAACAGCTGATGTCACTGTGTGAGGACGACGGCCCGGTGGGTGCAATTGGGGGCAGCTGGGCAGCCTGGGAGCGAGCACAACACTCGAGCAGGATTAGCTTCGTTTACTGGGCGACACGTTTGAGTGCCCATTCACCGCACGCCGACGCCGCGACGCCGACGTCGTGAATAAGGTGCTAGAGTTTCTTACTAGGTCTGTGCACCAAAGACGTCTTGCATGAATTTTTCACGATAATAATTTTAGATTGTTTCCGTTCGGAGTTTGGCGGGAGTGAGAGCGGCTATATGTAGGGAGTCGAGCTCGATTCTGTCGCAGCGCGACGCCTGCACACGTTGCCGTCGATGGAGCATAAATTCTGAATGAAATTCGATGAAAGGCAACGACCCTGATAAAGAATAACTTTTGCAGCGTCAAAAAACGATAAGAAGCAAAAGCGTTATGGCCACGACGTGGCAGCAACGGCAGGCGCAGGTCTCGCAGATCGGAATCTTTTCGAAATAATTTGATTTTATCAAACTTCTGCGACCCTTCTTTTTCTCGTAGAATTCGTAATGCAGTCAATTTTCTTCAAACGTCAAATTTGCAAGCATCAAGTTCTTGAAAGCCAGACAGAAAACTCCGTCTGTCTGACAGGCTTCATTTAACGACTGGTTTCCACTTTCAAGAGAATGGGTCGATGTAATTGAATTCCTGTCCCGCAGCATCTATTACATTAGTATACTTAAGAACCCGCCATAGCTTTGAATATTTAGTTCATTACTTGTATAGAGGGCAGTGTTAAACGCATCCGGGGGAGTAATACGGGACGCGGTGTGCATTTTCCCTTTCCACACATTTTCTACCGTGGCACAAGGGGAGTGTATCACGTGGGTGTCTCGCTTTGCGTCTGGAGATTTGATTGGGAACCATATGATACTGAATGTATAAGCCGATTTGCGATAAAAATGTTCCGAGAATCGCTAATACCAGAGCCATTTAACTCAAAAATCCATCTGATGCTAATAATTGAATTTTGAAATTTTTTAAAGCACCATAACATTCGGCTCTGAGACCTGATTTCAAATCAGTTTAAATGTTTGTTCTAATGTTGAAACTACCCTCTCTAGCATCAATTTACCGTGATCAACCAGCAAGGTCACTGGGCTGCTCGTGCTCCATCTCGCCAAACCATCGTAATCGCCTGGCGATATTATTATAAAACCTAGTAATGCGGGAATTCCAAGAAAATCAACATTGAGATAAGCACCCGCCAAGTCACAGTACCTATCATTTGATCGATTTCCGAAATTTGAAACAATCCACATTACTTTCCGAAGTTTTCTATGCGGAAATCTTTTTTGATCGACATCCTAGCCCCAGATTTAGCGATTTGACATAATTTCTCACCCAACAATTTCAATGTGACATGGTCATGATCGTGAATTTATGCAATGAGAGGCTGCCAGCGACTTCCAAACGTGTTTTTATAAGCGATATCCTCCGAGTTTATCGGGCTGCAATATGGTATTACAATTTAGTTCAGTAGCAAGCATTTTACTTGCCGAAATAAGCAGCCGACTAGATTGGACATATCGCGTGTACGATTTATAGCTAAGAAAACTCCTTCATGACATCGCTCTGAGGTGCATTGTGACAATATTCTTTCTGTACCAAACTGAACTTCTCGGTGCAAGAAATTGAACTAATTAACGGTGTAACTAATAATGAAAATATACAACAAAGCAGGGAACAAGAAATCACCCTTTCTATACTTATTACTATTTTTTATTGATTTCTTATTGAACCACGCAGCACCAAAACTGTATGCACATGGCGCTAATGAAAGACCGGCAATTTGAATAGTCTAACAGGCCGAAAGTCCAAACGTTTTCATTGGATTTTACGTATCATGACGACATTAGGCAAAAAGTTAGTAATCGAACAGACCACTGCCATCCCATTATGCCGCACAAGTTGACGCTAAATTTTGCCGATGATATTTCTCAAGACTCGGGCAGCCTCTGAATCTGGAAGGATTGAATGTGTTGCTCGCTCAGTCACTGCAGTCGCTCGGCAATTATTATAATCCCGAGCTATTTCCGTCGTGCGCTAGGAATTCGAATGCGATAACGCTGCTTCGACAGCCGCGAGAGGGGAAAAACTAGCAGTTTTTGGACAGAGAATTGCATCGATTCACCTCTATGTTTACAATTAGGTAATGCTCGTGTACCGCCTAGCTCATTAAAGATAGAGCGTTCGTGATTTTTTTCAAAACAAATATTTACATAATCTAGTGTTCGGTCTTCGTTTTTATACGAAGTTTGCACTCCGTAAAAAGATATCAGCAATTTTGATAAAAAAATATAAAATGCATTTATGTGTGAACCAAATCGAATTTCGAAAAAGTCGTGGGCACAAAACATGGTTTCTGTGTCAACAACATAAGTGTTTAATTTCAAGTTTGTAGCTCAAGTCGTTTCGTGGCAATCTTGGCATTAGCTGAAAAACAGTCCCTTCTTCTTCGGTCAATTGCATAAAGAATATTGATTGGAACCGATTGAAACGTACAGGGCGGTAGGAGAACACATGCACCTATCCAAAGAATTTTGAATCATATTTTTAGGCTAAACGATACGGCAGCTGTGAACAAAAGATGTGAAATTGTAGCGAAATGTTGCATTGTGAATCGACGGAGAGGATTAGATGATTATAATAAAAAATAATCGCTGTAGCATATCCTTAATTTCTGACAGTATTTTTCGCGTATCACATCCTCCGAGTTTGCGGACAGTGACCACTAATTCACTACTGCTTAAAAAATGTCGTTTTTATGCTAATTATCCGCTTACACAACGGTCTGCTGTTTGGCAAAACGCAAAGAAAAAATGTCTGCACCTTTTCTCTGTCACAGCCTTTTCCTACCAAATCATCCAAGGCACACAAGAAGTTCACTTTGGCGAAGACCTGGCAAGAGAAAAAACAACGAGTGCAATTGAATTGATTTCGGCTGATTGAAGACGACGACCGGATCGAAGCAGACCGCCAAGGGAGACGAACGAGGGCGTCAGAGAGTCGACGCTAGATTAGCAAATGAATGAAGTAGGAACAGGTGACGCCGCCGTTGAGGCTGTGGCCAGTTGATGAATAGTCGCCATATCAGCTGTAGGCCCGAGTCTGCCTTGGAGTTGCAGCTTGGCTGGTCTGCGGCGCGTGCGGTCCACGGGCTGTCCATGGCCATCGACGACGTACATCTGCACTGCCAGCGCGTGCGCAACCCGCAGGTCCGCGCAGCACAGCGCAGCACCGCGCAGGCTGCCGCTTGCTCAGGCAGCACTCGAATCGCGACAAACTAAGCAGCACCCAAGCGAACCATCGCACTTGCCAAAAACCAGAAACCTAATCAACTTCCTAATGCACCGAAGATTGTAGCTAATCATGATAATTCATAGTGATCATAACGTGGGTTTGGTCATGCGATCATTATTAGGTTTGACGAAATGGTCAACTCGTTGAAAAACGGTTGTTAGCCTTCAATTCGACGTCTTATGGCCAAGTTTACTTCCTAATTTTAATACCAGTCGAGTAAGCAGCATACTTATTCGACGTCAAGTCAGCACGCCCACATAATTGGCGTATTCTTGAACTATGATCAAACAAAAATTAAAAAAAACATATTACCTAAGAAATAAGAGCAGGCGCTGGCCAACCACTGTCGATTTCGATTGCGATTGGGATCTTTGATTAGAATGAAGGAACTTGCGGAACCAGCTCGACGATCGAGATATCTTGCCATACGTGGGCGAATTGCCACGGCAGTGGCATATGCTGCCAGGAAAATAACAAGCCACTATCAGTGATCAAGTGATCTCAAGAAATGATTGAAATAATTTATCAAGCTATTATTTAAAAAATTAAAGGGCTTTCTTTAGCCTTGAGAAACAGCTGCTTCCTTATGCTGGGCGGGTGCATGCGAGAAGCAAAGTATGTTTCAAAGCGCCCTTCTGCGTCCTGCCCAGCGAACGTCGGCCCGGCTGATCGCACAGCCATTTTTTACACAAGAAAAGGATTGGGGTGGTTTCACTCATACAGTTACAAAACAAAAATGTTTGGGCGAGGACTTCCAGGCCACACAAAACAAGGACATGTGCCTGGAGTTTTGGGGTCGTGGACTAGCCAACATCGAGTTGGAAAAGTAATTCGCTTTCAGAACTTTTTTTATCGCTCAAGCTGGAGTTTTCCAAGTACTGAATAATGAGAGGTGACTGGAATAAATGAAGGAGGTTATTATTCGGTATTATTTAATACTAAGCAGCTATACCTCCATTGCAGCAAGAAGGCACATGGTCATTGGTCGTTATAGGCCACGCATCTAGAGGATAGCGCTCGCAAGTGAGACTGGAAGAATATACGTGGTATTTACGGTCTTCACGGTTGTTGATTCCCAAGCACCTGGAGCAGGTGAAATCAGAAATGTTAAGAGACTTGTCCTTTAGCCTCGACGCATATCCGTTATCTAAAAAAACACAAGTACAGTCCTACTCTAATTAGACTCTAGACCGTCAAAAGCATTGGCCGGCCATCCTCGCTGCGCGAGCTTCCTAGCCCACAGACCGTTTTCACATTTCCAGCTAATAAGTCTGCTTTATGTATTATGTATTTATTTATTTTTTGTTTCAGCTCCACTCGAGTTATATAGTAATCGATCATTTTCGTCGGGAGACAGCCAGAGGAACAACTTCTCTTGGATGGCCAGGCGCCACCATAGCAATAATTCTTTCATCGCCAGTATGGCCCAGCATCCAGTAGGTCCTGCTACCTCCTCACCCAGCCTTTCTAAATGTTTGCCTTAGAAGCATAAAAGAGTCGTTTGCATTTCCAGCTTATCACTTAAACTCCCTTTCATCCATATTTTCCCCGTTTTTCTTTTGCTCTTCTTGCAAACACGTTTCCTTCGCCTCTTTATGGAGTTTGAAAGAGTTTCACTCTCCCGGATATTTCTCGTCTCTCCCTCCCCCCAACAAAACAATAACACTCAGAGGTTTAAAAACAAGCTTCATAATGACCCTGATTTTTTTGTAGAGGTATAGCGTATACAAATTAGGGATACGTGTTTTGGGGCTAGGTGAAGGGGTGAGGAGAGTTATTAATTAGTTCCAACAACAGGAAATCTCGATTTTCTGCTCCCTCCGCTCCCCCACCCACTTGATTGCCAAAGAGCGTCTCGACAGGGGGCCTATAATCCGTCCTTACGGTTGCCATAGCTTACTTAAAGGACTTTGAAAAGACCTTCGACCTCCTATCATCCGATTACATTTTACACAATAGCTCTTCGTGTAGGTATAACAAATCGCAGCGAGCTGAGAATAATTGAATTCAACTCGGGACTCGCCCGAAAGTGAAGTGGAGTAGACACCAACTGTGTAAAATTCGGAGTCTTCGTTCATTTGTGTGTTGCCCAACGCGTTCATTACGGAGTTTTCTCGGTGCTATTTCAGTCTGTCGTGTAACAGCGATGAAAATCCTGTCGAGAGTTTGAAGTCCTGGTTTGATTCTCTTCTATCCCCACTCCAGCAGCGCTTGGGCTGGCCGTACCTGCCGTACGTTGGACTTGCTATACTCTTGACCTGCCAACCTTGCGCTGCTCTTCTAACAGATTCAAGTAAAACAATGGGAACTTTAGAACTGAGGGCGATAACACAAACTCGTGCGTGCAAATATCTGCGACGGTTTCACATGCATTACTGCACGTGTTTGCGGAGAAATACGCCCACCCGAGAATTCTGGTTCCTAATTTCTAGGTGGTAATGGGTTATTAATTAACGAGCAGACGCACCTCACCGCTGATCGCGGTCTTATCTCAATTTCCGACACGTTTTAGAGCCGAGCGGGTGAAAACTGGTTCAATAAAATGTAGATTTAGTTGTCGGCTATGGCTGGTAGGCTATTGGCAAGAGCGGCGCTCGTTGGCCAAGGTGAAGGTGATGACGGCTTATGACATGATTACTTGCTGACGATGACTGACAAGCGTGAGTGCTGACGAGGGGAATGAAAGGTGTCAGCGTGTCAGCTAAAAAGAACTTTATTTCCATATGCATAATCATTGCACTCTTTTCATTTTGGGTGGTGGTGTATTGATACGCGTTGTGTGTATCTCATGTAATCATTGAATATTAATAAAAGCTGCTCCAGCGAATGTATTATACATATTGATGAGCTATGTGGCTAGAGCTATCAAGTTTTTACTCTCTGTCTATCGAAATGTGCATCGCTAAGAAAAGTGCAGCTCATCGACATCACCGACTGCATTTTATATGCGACGCACTAAACGACACGGCGCTCAGCCCTGGTGGCTGGAATGTGCAGCTAAAGTTTACATGCATGCACATGTTCCGCTGTTTGTGCAGGGTGCAGGTTTCTCGAAAGCAGCTGTTTTACTTTCGTCTGTTTTCATAGTTTTTTTTCCCCGGTCCTGGCGCGCCGGTGCGACCGATCTTTGCCGGGGCCGCCCGCCCATGCAATGTGGTCGCATGGAATGAGCAGACGGAGTCCACATACCCTCTGCACTCTCGTCATTCAACAAATCGTGCTGACTCGTAAACGCAGCGAAACACAATGCGACGCGAGAAATTCGCTACAAATTACCCGACAAAAAAAAAACTGAATGAATTTACGAACTTATTCTCCGAAAACGAATTCTACCGACACTAATTTGACCAACTCCGTGGTTTTAATTTCTTACTGCACTGACACCTTTCCGAAACCTAGTCCGAGATTTTGGCAATCAAGGCTCTGCTAGCAAAATGTTTTCGCTATCGGTATTGCTCCAAAAGAAAGTGCATCCCTAACACATGTGGGGGGACCTGTGAATTCGAATGCGTGTCTTAGGATGCGCATGGGTGGTGGTTGGGCCCGGGTCAAGTGGTACCACCATCTGTTAAAAGTTACCAACAGCTGATTCTTTACAGCTACCACGTTTGTTTATTGATGTGCCTTCCTGACTCCAGCCGAACATATCCTAAACATTTCTCGTCACATGGTATTATTATGATCATCGCTCCTCCACAACAGTTGCCCTGTCAACTAACGAGCAAAAAGAGAATCGCCTACCAGACTCTAATGCCAAGGCGGACGGGTGCATTTCGAGAGGGACATGTTGCTGCGTTAGCCCGAAGATGAATTGCATCGGAAGCTAGTGCAATATGCTAATATAGTCTGTGCCTGCATTTCCATGCGCGTCCCGACTAAAGCCTCGCCGTTCATCCACTCAACTGGATACATGATTGTGACTAATTGATTTCGAGGAGAGCTGCCGTCAGGTGTAAGCGGGTGATTATTAAACACGCCTCCATTAATTGCATACCAGGTACCAAGCAATACGTCTTGGATCAATTTATTATCAGCATTAAGCGACTCGACTTAAAGATAGGTTGTCTAAATTCGGCATCAATTATAATATGTATTCATTCCATTCCGTAAGTGTAGCAAGCCGTGCATCCAGATTGCAATTTATGGTTTGTGATCAAGGTTCGTAACAGAGAGCGATGTTTTGGAGCATTTATTACTGCATAATATGCATTAAATTTCGTATGCAGAGTGCGGTTGGCTCTGGCTACCTTACCGAATATTACAGAACAGATCGCTGGACTGATAACGCTCAGCGCGTTTAAGAGACCTTCCTGAGCGTGCCAACCAGCAGCATCGGTGCTGCTCCAAAACCAGGACCCCGTCAAATTAAGAAATATTATCCCGTCTTGTGCATAATTTATGCGACAGCACGTAATATGCGTGACGGACACTTCTTTTTCTTATATACATAAATAGAAATTATACAAAAAATAATAATAATACTCTAATTTGATCGGAATGGCTGCGTTGCGTATGGTGCGTAGTGCGTATGTGTAATGTGTATGCGAGTGTGAAAGGAGCAGTCAGAAACAGGAAAAGTATGAATTGGAAGTAGAGCTTTAATAGAGATTCCCGTTGCCTGGCTGAGCTGGAGTGATGGGAGTCTACTAGCAATCTGCAGTATCAGACGGCGGCTTAAATGCAATGCGAATCCTGCTCTAATGCTGCGCTAATGCTGCGCTAATGCTGCACATATAGTACGCAGCAGAGGACAGATAGGAGGACAGGGAGCACAGAGAGCACAGATGTTGGGAGTTAGTTGAACCGACTATGACCGATCATATTTGTAATGATATTCAATGTATACATGTACGTCATTTTCCACGTCTTGCACGGACTTTGGGTTCGGATGACCAAATGAGACGATAATATTCAAGTATTCTCACTCGCAAGTGCCAGCGTATTTCTGCTCGCCGGGTTAACTTGGCAGAAAACTTGCGGTCGTTGCATGCCTCGGGTAATTACATCGGAGTTGATTACTTACCAAGATTTCGACGCACACACAACGTGCCATTCAAATTTTAAAATAACACTCCCAGTTCTTAGCCGATGGAGTCATTTATTCTGGTTCTGCTCAATGTAACAATATAATCAGAATCATAGGGGCGTTGAATTTATTGGACGTTGACGACGTTTTAAAATTCGAACTTGAAGCATTCTATACGCTGCTAGGTCAAGGGAATGCAAGTGAAAATTGCGACATTTCGCAAACTGTTATAAATAAATTGTTTTAAATTTAAATTAATGCATATTTCTTGAGGCATTATTATAGTTATAATGTGGGTCAAAATATTAATATAGAGTAGCAACGGGAAGTAAACAGCAGTACATGGCGTGGTTGGGTATAGGGGGTGGGTTGGGTTGGGGAAAGGTGGCAGCCACCCCCCCGATGCAGTCCATATAGCCTCATGATAATGCTTGCATGCAGTAAGCCAATTCATCAGCTGATGTGACTGCGCTGCAAGCCATTAATATTATCATCATTATTATTATTATTAGTGTCAACAAGGGCCTTTAGAAGCCTTTAGGACGTTCGCATATAGCGCTAAATATTTCAAGCACGGTAAATGAAACGATATAAGAACGCATACAATTGCGCCAAGGTATAGGTTATATGTATTGCGTAGAGAACGCATGATGCACGCTCACCCTTCTAACAGTTTCGAGTCCCACATAAAATTATAATATGATTTGTCAGTCACTTGAAAAGCAACCTCATGGAACCCTATCATTAACTTACCTATTTTTAGGTGGGTATGTTATTTCGTTCGAAAAATTTGGAGGTATAGAACGCGATTCTCCAAAGAGCCGAAATGTTAGAAATCATAAAGTTATGTGTTGTTTCATAAAATTACGCTCAATCCCCATAACGTTCTCCCGATATTGTCAAAGAATTTCGCAATGATTGAGAATAAGACGCCACCCGCAGATCATTAACATTCGTCACGCATCGAGGAGCAGAATAACAATAATTATTATCAATTACATGTCGAGAAATAATCTAATACTGTCCGAATAAACTCGAGTCATATAAATAATTAAAACATTAACATATTTTTGTATGTTTTTAAGTTCCTCGCAGATGGTTCCGAGTAGATACCCACCAAAAAGTTTCGTGCAAACAGCTCGAGAGGAAATGCGATACGACGTGTACTGGTGTGGACTGTAAAGTGGTCTTCTTCCATAGAGTGCCTCATTGGCGCAGGACCCAGAGGCAGGCGACGCTTAGAAATAAGTGAAAAACACTTGATTTTGCTAAAGATAATGTCAGCTAATCTTGTACAAGCTCATCACCAATATGAAATAGGAGCTATAAAAACAAACCGTTTCAGGCTCACTTTCAAAGAGAAAACTAATTTATTCCCTGCGTGGAATAAATGAAATTCTATCTTGCATTGTGGCCATGTACTCCGCTCTACACGTCTGTGCGCATGTTTGTGACAGGGACTGTACGGTCTACCTGTATTGTGTGACAGGTGGTTCTCTTCGTGTGACAAAAACGGGCACTTTAGTAAAAGTGCTATCAGATCTAACGACAAAAAAATGCGTCCGCTAAATCGCGGAAATTCGATCCAAATGAAATATGGATAAAATTAGAAGAGCAGGTGGTTGATTTTAGCGAATGTTATCAGGTTTCTTCATCCAACTGTCTTGTGGCCCGGTATTACATCTTTTTTTTTAACTCCGAGTTAAGCTCCTAACTCTCAGAAACAGCTGAGTCTTACTGCATGCGATTGGTTGTTGCAATGACTATTGATCTAGCTCCCGGTTTATCGAAGAGTTAAGAAAATTGTAATTCTAGGCATTATAACGACGCATCTCGTCTCTGTTGGAGGAATTCTCCCGTGCGTATGCGTAATGCGTAGAGCGAGAATCTTTGGGGGAAAATGAACGCATTAGAGTTGAAGGATCTCTCGAGCCGAGAAATACAAACGATCACATGTGAAAACACAGTCATAAATAACATACAATTAGATATACTTGCTTGTTTTGTTTTCTTGGTGGCTGGCTGGTATTATTATTTTCGTAAAAAAACGCTATTTTCTGATTTCAGAGATAAAAAAAAATGTAAATTAAACTATTATTCAAACATCCAAGTTATATGTTGTATAGTTTGAAGAGACCTACAATTGGCAACCAAGAGTCGAAGATTATAGTCGTTTCATATGCAAATAGCTAAATCTTGTTTTGAAATACTTCCGTTATGGGAGGCAGTTATACAGGTTTCCAATGATTAATCATTCTATCTGAAATTTGTTTCTCTCTATTTGAACTTTTAACAGTTTTTTAAATGTATAACAATCTAGGTAAGCCACGATGGCCGGGTCCATCCTCAGCCTCCGTGTAGGGTAATCATCGGTGTTGGACCGTTCTACGGGCAACGAAGGCTCTGAAATGATCGTAGCCCGAGGGCCAACTTGCGGTCCACCCGATTTGATTGCTCTAAGGAAAACAACTTGGGCGAAGGTGTTGTTTCACCTTCAGGCCACTAGCGATGAGTAATAGCATTATAGACTTCAAGCGCGATTTTCAGTTACCCTATGCAATTGCCAATTTTGCGCGGCTTGGATTTCTTCAATTTGCTGGTGGTCCTAAATTTATCTCTGTCCCTGAATAATTTTTAACCATAGGCTTTTCGCATAAGAATGAGCACAATTGTGACATTTATGTACCTAGAGTTAGTAGTTGTGGAAGTTACTGTATGCGCATATAAAATAAGTGAGTCCAATTGCAAGCAGTACATTTAAACACAAATTTTCTGCCGACTAGAGCAGGGAAAAAAAAAACGTTTACTCTCCGAGGTTTATTCAAAAAAGCATGGTCGACCTTCGCGCGGTGGTAAAAAAATTGAGTGCAACTCTCTGTTTTTTCGAGGTGGGCTCCAAATCGGCTGCCAAGTTCCAGCCTCTCGTAACTTTGCCCCATCACAATCACGATACACTCTTATCCGAAGGTAGGTACACTTATAGCAAATGACGTAATAATATTACATATTTGGGCGTTTCTCCCTTCGCATTAGCCGTGGACCTTCGAGTTGGAACGCAAGAGCGCAAACTCATTTCCTAAACCTACTCAAACAGCTAAAAATACGCTATGTCCATTCGGATAAAAGCAGAGAAGCATTTATTTGTATAGATGACTAATAAATGAACAGTCACCTATTTGGCTAGAGTCGATCTTTTAAGTTTTTCTGCCACCTTTCTCCTGGCAATTGTGGTAATTGGCTGACTCCTATACAGCTTCGTCTCGCGAAGAGTGAACGAATTGCCCATGACGACTCCCACGACAAATGTACGCCTCGGGGCTCGAACCTACAACTATAAGTCCATCACAATACGGAAAAGCTCGCTATTTATTGCAGTTCATATCTAACAGAACCCAGACATAATTAGTAAATGTTTATAATACGTTTCGGACATGCGATGTAATGCACATGATGGCAAAGTAATAATATCTAGTCTCGATGCAGTGCAGTGCGGCTAATACAGTTGGTCTCCTGCATTTGCATGCACACGTTCACATAAAATATTCACACGTTTCTACTCCATCAAGTCGCAAAGTCGCTAATGCACGAGTTCATTTATTATTTTTGTACTACTTTTTAATTAATACGCTTAAATTAAGTATAAAATGAGCCAGTAAAATGTTGCTTATTGCACTGCATCATGACATGCAGCAGACTGTTTATTCGCAAAGTATACAGTTTTTGTATCAACAAATATTTGTTAATTTATTTAATTTATATATGATGACCATACATTGCTATAAATAAACAGCTATAATTAATATCACCACGCGGCTGGCTAAAAAATGGTGGCAGTTCTAATTCCAGATGGGTGTGAGTTCTTCAAACAATTTCATTAAATCAGTAACTAACATTTACGTTAGTTATCAAGGACCACTTACATACTTCGCAAAATATTTCTGCCTGAAACAAAGCAAAAGACATTCTCCATTCGAGCACCGCGAAAAAAAAACAAAAAAAAAACATTGCAAAGCACTCTGCAATCTCCATAACTCATTACATGAGTACCCTCTCTTCACCGAGTTCATTTCACATTCTATGGGCGATTTTTTACGAAGAATTTATCTAAGATATGCTGTATGGTAGACCAGGACAGGGCATAGGGGTGCCGTGAATGGGCCGGCATGTAAGAAGGCACCCGTCCTGTCTGCTCGTGCCTACACCGTACGGCAAGCACCATACACATTCTGCCCCTTGATGCATCGAATGACCTGTCGGTGCCGTGTGTGGGTACCCTGATCGTAGATCGTACCGACATACCCATTCGTGTACGTAATTGCTTCATTTTTTCACCTTGCCAAGATCGAATGGCTTCATGGCTGGCTCAAACCGAACGGAACTCAATCGCGCGATGCGGGAGGTGCGACCTTTCGTTGCTGATAACCAACTCGAATGTTTGCGTGTCACAATCATGTCTTCATAATCATGCCCGGCGACTTCGGTGGGTTAGAGCCATGGTTTAGAGCTGCTTCGAACTCTAATGCGCCTGTCCCCATGGATAGGCAACTCGCCGGACTGGCATATTTTCCTGTATGTGATATACAAGTTGCCCATGCGGATATCCTTCAATTAATTTCAGACAGGTACATGCACTCGAGATGCAGAAGTATTTATTACTCTCTTTTAATGTTGATTCCAGGCCAAACATCAGGTGCGATCTGACAAATAATGATTTCATATTCTAGCGGAAATAAAATTCGGTTCCTGTTTATTATGTCATTCCGAGCTTATTGCATTGAAGAGCGTGTGGAGATATATCTCGCACCATGTTTAATATGCGATAGACGCTCGTAAAATATTGTGATTTTCATCGTATTGAGATCTGGCAATAATAAAATATATACTGAAATGGAAGTATTTGCACGAGTTTATTGGTCTTTCCTCTATGACTACAAAAGTGTGTTCCATCTGTTTTCATAGCTCTTTGCAATAACAATAAATAAGAATATGTGGATTCTTTTGCAGATATTTTCAAGTCAGCCATTGTCGCATGACTAGCACATTCTACTTGTACCTCCTCATGTTCTCTCATAAATAAAATAAGTTCAGCAGCCAAAATTATGACCGACTTGAAATTGAGTGTCTGAGACGTTCAGGTCAAGGCAGTAAACATTTTGGTTTCGTATGCAGATTTGTTCCAGTATACTGCAGTGGCAGCAGTAGCTGCTCTGCAGTTTGCAAGGAGAGCTGGATGCAGTAGATGGAATTGCTTGATATTCAGTGATGTGAAGTATAAGGGAGCTCATATAATATTGATAATATGGTTAATGCTTCTATTTAGGAATCTGGTATCATTTCAAGAGACACGATGAATATATTTGGTTGGTTCCCAGCGAAGTGATGGCATCAAAGCAGCTCTACGATGGTACAGTCGTCAGTCGGCGGATGTCGTCGAATTGCCCAACCAGTCGTAGATGAGTTTCATTGTTGGTGCTACGTCTTGGCTTTAGTTGAGCGTTTTCTGCCTTCAGTCGTCGTCGATTAAATCATCATCGGAGCATTCACTTCGCGGACCGGGATTCGAGATCGAAGCAAATATGCGAATAAAAAAAAAGTTTATCTTTTAAAAACTAATAAACATTTCATTTGAAGTGATTCCAGCAAGGTCATTTTTCTAGTAAGAGTCTTTTGAAAATGTCGAAACTGAAAGCAGTCAATGACAGCGTAAGTAGCTTGAGAAATGTTTCAGAAGCATCGCGCAAACCTGCGCGGCCATCCGAAAGAGCCTCGAGATTTATTGCCAGAAAAAACTGAACTCGATAAAAATGTGTCTCCATGGTCTTCTATCGCAGTCCATTTTATGATATGCAAATTGATATGAGGAACATTTTCATGCGCACCGAGATACGGACTAGTAACGGAAGAAAGGTATGACTACTTGGCAAGATATGCAAATGATGCACGAGCCACTATCCGAAGCTATTGACACACAGGTTAGTTTAGCACTTAGCAAGTACTATTCGAATGATAAATTACCTGCATTTGAAAATAGCAAATGTACTAATATCATGCAGTGGCAATCGGTTGTACACATTACATACTACATGGCGATGGCTCAATTGCTTTAGATTGCATTCGAAACGAAGAGAATTCATTTGAGTAATATGACACGCATAATTATGCCAATTTATGCAGTCGGCATCTAGGTACAGCGTCTATTTAATTTTTTTAATTTTTTTTTTATGTACTATTTTTGCTCGGCAGTCCATCGTTGTGATAGGATTTACCATTATGTTACATTACATGGGAAAAGCATTTTGCAGTGACGATCGAATGGTTTATTTTCATTTTATTCAACCTTTAGTAAATTGAAACGCTTTATTATAGAAACAAGTTTCGCGTGCAGGTCCCTATAGGCAGAGTAACCGACATTGGATCACTTTACAGTTGAATTCGTCAAGCCTGGCAAAATCTTAGAGTGATAGGCACCTTGTTCATGCATCAAGACAGTAAACATAAACCTGAGACAGAGACAATACATTTAAGACCCTCTATTAACTCTTGAGTACTTGTTTAGCTTGGCTGATGATGGCTTGTCCTGAGCCATCAATGGATTAAAAGTTAATTACCAGCAAATAAGGAAAACGAGCCTACTCATAGCCCTAAACCAAAAGATGAGTCCGCAGGAGCAAGCAAAGCTCCCGACGGCGACATGTGCACATCACCGCTCATCTCGTGCGTTGACATCACCTTGACGCTGCCTATTCTCAAGGAAACTCCGCCAAGATGCCAAGATCCACGACTCCGCCAAATCCCTACGTCCATCGTTGATTTAGCGCGAAAAAACCCAGAAGGGGTGCCAAGCATTCTTCCATGTTTACTGCCAAGAGATTTAGGTGCTAGTAATTGAAAACAAGTTCAAATACAGCTACTTTACTTTATAAATCACCGGATCAAAACCAAGACATATTTAAACTTGAGATTAATTCTTATGTATATCTGCCTGTGTAATACAGGATGAAGCAGCAAAGATTTATTATCAACATTAGGATTTTAAAGCTGAAATGCATCTGTCCATGAAAGCTTTAATTCTGGTCTGAAATAGGATCTTGTGCCTCATGGTCTTTGTCGAGTCTTGCGTCTTGAGCATACTTATTCGAGTGTTATAATGACACCAGGACGCGAGTAGCGGCCCAGGTCATCGTCCAACAGCGAGGCTTAGGTGTCACGACATAGAATCACCACTTTCAACAACAATCGGCCATCCACCTCAAATATTTCTGATGCATAACAATTTGTTAGCCATTAGAAGTGACTGTTTAGTTGCCTAGTGCTTAGCTAATGATTCAAGTTTTGTGGTATGCAAGCGTGCTAAGTGGCAGCTTCTTATCTTGTTTTAGAAGTGTGCATGGTGGTAGCCCTAAGATTGGGGTCTTATCAGGTGGGCTTATGACTAATGGAAGGTAAACTAAAAGTACACACGGGTATCGATTTGTTATACCAAATCATTGCTGCCAGTTCTGTTCCAGGTTTCCAGTTCTAGATACTTGACTGTCAAATAAACACTATATTACTAAATGCACTAAGGAATGGTTTATAAGCATAATGAGATACTGTAAAGATATACTGCGTGAGCAAAGCAGTTATTCTCCGTGACACCAGTTATTAAAATGTAAACATTTTTTTAGAATCCGGATTTGGGTTCGAATCATCGATGCATACATTTTAATTGATCTCCAACGTTGAAGCATGATCTTTATCATTATCGTCCGCCTCGACAATTTCAATTTCGCCTCGGCAAAGGCTTCTAGTGCAAGGGAAAGATGAATAATGGTAAAAACGTGTATTATTAATGACAGTGTTATAAGTGGCTAATTACATAGTGACAGATGGGTCAATAGACTTGTGAAGTGAGATGAGTAATGCCGATTGCAGGGAAAGAGACTTCTTTGCAGCAGGTTATGTGTTGCGCAATCTTTGAATTACATATTGTTGTTTCGCTGCTGCTATACAAAGTCGGCAGCACCGTCTTTCCGGTGAGTCAGGCGACGGGTATTTGCACGGCAATGAAAGGTAACATCTAGATACCACACGCTATACATTCGGCCTGATAAAGTGAATCATCATTCTAAATTTGAACAGCTTTTTACATCGAATTCCTTGGCCGTTACGTGTTTTACTCCAAACCGAATGTCTTTAATTAAATGCACTACTCCGGTTGGTTCCGATTTCCGCAAGTTGACTCATGCCGAAAACATCAAAAATGCAATGTTCTCGGCCAGGAGGTTAGTTTATATCACACAATGCTTACCATCAAAACACAGAGAAGTTATTTCTTTAAAATACTTCTCTAAATATTGTAAAAGAAAATGATTAGACATACTTGCGCATACTTTTCAAAGTGCGCGGTCTAAAGTTCAGGTTGGAAAACTTATCGGAAAAACCCGTACGGCTCGTGCGTCTAATGTGCTCGCTATCCGGATCGTTCTAGCCGGTTATTTTCGCGACCAATTATATCTGTGTCAATAGCACTGTGCCCGAAAATAAAAGCTTTTACTTACAATATCGACATTGACTCATTGCACTTGCATCGCTATGTCCCGGTGTCAATGTTGACACCATAGATCGAGGTTAGTTATGTCATAAACATCCCAGGAGCCAGCATACTCCGGCATTAGCCTACTTACAGGTAGATTCATTCTCAAATTAGCTCACAACCTTTCAAATACACGAAACAAATTATTTTAAACGCTTATTGTAAATGGTCCTGATGACACCAATAGCTTCAAAAACGTACTAGTACTGTACTTCACTCATTGGGAAAGCTCGTTACAATAGCCGGGACGTAATAAGGTTTTAATTACGTCTATTTCGACATAATTTCGCTCGTGATCGCATTGGAATCGGAACAAGCAATGCATCGGACACATACATATCAGATACCCAACTGATGGCGAAGCTGCGAGCATTACTATAATGAGATCGCCGTTTAATTACGAACGTTGACTTGGAAACGTGAATGATGGTTGACAGCCGAGATCTAATCAGAGGCGCTGGTGATGTAAAGCCGGTGAATCCGCTCTGTTGATCTGATTAGCTGAATCCTAGCTCCTGTGGTTATAGCTATACTAGCAATACAATCATATAGTTGGAACTAGAATCTATAGCTGCAGCTTGGATCTCCTCATCTCTACATCACGATGTTACCCGAGATGTAAAGTTGTAAACATAGTTTAGTGTTGACAAGTACCTGTAACACTGTCCTGTGTACACCCTCTCGCGGTCGCGACTACTCAGCAGCATCCATCGTTCTCAAGTGGCAAACACCATGGTAAACAGAACGAAGTCAACAGACATGTGGAAGGCACAGAGATGTTCACGCGAGATGGCCGGACACATTGAATTAGCCACCTGCAACACTGTCGGGAAAGGTCAGACATACTTTTGTTTGGTCAGTGGTCGCAAAAATAAGATAATCTAAAACAAAAAGACTCGCGAATTTGAGAATGACTCATGAAAAAAAAAGACTCATACCAAATGAGACGAAACCTAAGAAAAATATGAAACAGCTAAAACAGATACATTTATTCGAAATGACCCCCACTATTGGCATCGGTGGTGACTTTGGTGGTTCGGCGACTGCTGGGTCAACCATACCATGGGGCCAACCCATGGTATTGTAATAAGGCACATTCCACGAACATGTATTCTGTCATTTTGTCCTCAAACCTTCTCACGCTTTCTAAATTCTTACCCTCCCGACTCTTAGCAAGTCACCTAGTTTACAACCCCTTTTGACGTAACTTCCAACAATGGCTCTCGGCCTTCGTCCTCGAGCCCACAGTGTCCTGCACCTCATGGGTGTCGCCCGAGGGCAGACGCCAGCTATTATAGTGACTGCCTTAAATACAGCTCCCGCCCCAAAACTCGCTCTCTTTCCGGCGACCCTTCAACCTGTGCGGACGTGCCAACGTGAGATCAACTTATAACATGTAAGCCACAATAAACTGTCTCATTCTAACTAGCATGTAGTTTAGTCACTAGACACACGACTCCATATCCATCCTCGACGTGTAGCGTCCTAACGGACAAGGACCCATCCAGCCTCCGGAGGTCGTTCGTCTCCACGCTACCCTACGAACGTGGTGGCAGCGGATACTCTACGCTACCAAGTAGATCTAGCACTGCGCCTCGTCAAGGCAGCAGGTTGTTACATTGGTTGGCAGACTGGTGGGATTCAATGGACCCGTCTAGAATGGATTTGGAGCGTGTTAATTTAGGAAGTGTTTAATTTAGCTCAAATCAGTGCAACCGTTTTCCGAAGTGTTTATTTTTCTTTCAAAATCCGATTTTCGTTCTCTCGTCACTCCGTTCTCGTTTAAAATGTCCGATCCGCCGACCCCGACGCCCTCCGAGGCAGTGCATGTTAATATAGGAGGCATGCTTGCCTTTGTGGAAGATTTTACGGGCGCCGCGAACTCGATTTCCGCCGCGCGATATTTTGAATCAATCGAGGAAGCCGCCCTGCTAGGCAACTGGAGCCCGGAGCACCAGGCAGGGATAGCCAGACTCAAACTTAAGGGGCAGGCCCGAGACTTTCTCGAAGGTGAGTCCGAATTAAAATCCGCGGACTATGTGATCCTGAAAAAGGCAATCACCGAGTGTTTTTCGCGCCGCGACACATCGATCGCGAGGAGTTCCGCGCTTCTTTCGTGCGTCCAACGGCCAGCGGAGACCGTCCAGCAGTATGCCACGAGGCTGAAAATTGTCGGGCGTTCGACGCTAATTAAGACCGCGAACGAGGCCGAGAATCAAGTCAGACGCAAGGTCCTTGAGGAAACATTGCTCGGCCGTTTCGTCGAGGGCCTGCGCGGCCCGCCCAAACGGTTCGTGATGCACGCCGACCCCAATACCTTTACCGCCGCGGTGGAGCTAGCCGAACGGGAAGAATATTACGAAAGTTTAATGGGGGGCAACCGGCATATTTCCGCCGTTCAGGCACCGGCACCGGAACCGGCACCGCCAAGGGCCAAAACCGAGTCTAATGCGCCGACCCACGCGTCGCAGCGTCCTGAGAGGGCCCGCACGGAAACTCTCCCTTTCGTGGTGTGCTTTCGATGCGGCGGCAGAGGCCATACGGTTAAAATGTGCCCGAGTCCTCCGATCCCGGCAGGCTGGCAAAATCACGAATCCCCTCGGCCGTGGCAACGGCAAAACCCAGGGCCCCATTACAGCGCCCCTTTTGAACAGCAGCCGGCTCCGCAAGCCGCATCCTCGTGGCCGAACTTTAGCGTGCCACCGTTTAACCCGTTCGCCGGTACCCCACCTCCGAATTCGAATACGGCGTCGCGCCAACATTTTCCGACCGGCCCTACATATCGCCCACAGATGTAAGGCCGACTCATCCATGGACGGTGCCATGCAACTGGAGCCGTAACGACCAGTACATGGCAAAAGCTGTACATTGCCACCTGCGAGGGCCAACGCAAGTCACGCCCGCGCAGCTCTTAATTGACACTGGGGCCGTAATATCAATGATAACGGAGTCCACTATCAAAAAGAGTGGTCTAACCATTGCCTACAATAGCGTAGACAACCCCACGGTGGGCATTACCGGGCATGAACTGCCAATAGTAGGTACATGCGAGGTAACTCTAATATTAGGTACCGCGACTTACATATGGACAGTGCTAGTCTGTGATGACAGCCTCCATCTAGACACCGACGGGCTTCTCGGACTAGATTTCCTTCGGTATTACGGTTTTAGAATAGAATTAGATACGGATAGTATGTGTCACCGAGACCATAAACTAGCTTTAGAAACGATCGTCCCTAGAAATAGAATCAATAGCTATAAACAAGTCCGTTATGGCAACAACGGTCAGGTGGAACCCCGCGACAACGTCAAGGCGCAATCCGCTCTCGCTACGTGTCCAACGCCCAAGGGAATGGACGGAGTAGGTGAGAGTCGCGAGGACCGCTTCGCGGTGGACAAGGCGCCGCTTTCGAGCGAACAGGTACGGCAAGGGGAGTGCACGCCCCTCGCCGCTGCCAGAAGCGCAGCCCTGACGTCGAAACCAGCCGTTCGCGCGAGCAAAGAGTCGCGTAATCGTCCGGACCAGGGGAAGCCTGCTAGTAGTCTCAAAGTAGATGCTGCGGCATTCCCGAACCCTAGCTCTAGTGATCTTTTAATGTCGCAAGTAGGGAATAGGTTATTTTCCCGTGTAAATCTGGCCGACACGGTAGTCGTGCCTGCTCGAAGCGAGCATTTGTGTTTAGGTCGTCAGCGTCAGAGAGTGGGAGAAGACGACACCACCTCGGCTGCGCCACTGTCATTAATTTTTCACCCTGCGGAGATCCTAATCAAAGGAATTATGGCTTCGAGGGTAGTTTCCAATCAACGCAGCGATTTAGCTGTACAACTTAAATTTGTAAATATTAGCAATACGGATCTGGAGATTCCCGCTCGCACATACGTCGGAGATGTCGAGTTGGTGGAGACAATGCCGCCCAGCTTAAGGGTGTCCGCCGTGTCGAGTACGCAGGTAGGTAGATCCAAACAAGTTGATATAGACACCTTGTGCTCTATTCAACATTTACCACCCGGCGAAAGAGCCAAGGTACGCGACCTGCTAAAGGAATACAAGGAATTATTTTATAAAGAAGGTGAGTCGTTAGGCTGCGCTGTAAATGTCCAGCACCGAATTGACACAGGTGACGCTCAACCAATAAATCGGCCACCATTTAGGATACCCTTTTCGCAGCGTCCGCTTGTCGATACGTTCACAAAAGAAATGCTCGAACAAGGTGTTATTGTTAGGAGTTTTAGTCCATGGAACGCGCCGGTAATAATTGTCTCCAAAAAGTCACTTGATGGCATACCACAATTTCGTTTTGTTACGGACTTCAGAGCTTTAAATGAGGTCACGAAGAAGGACTCGTACCCCCTCCCGATGATAAGCGAAACCCTGGCGTCCTTGAACAACGCGAAGTACTTCACTGTTCTGGACATGGCCTCCAGCTATTATCAAGTTGAGATCCATCCCGACGACCGAGAGAAAACTGGCTTTTCCACCTATAACGGGCATTATCACTACAAGCGTCTCGCGTTCGGCTTATCTGGAGCACCGGCGACCTTCCAGCGCATGATTGACTCCGTACTAGTAGGATTGACCGGGGTCAGCTGTTATACGTATCTGGACGACATCGTGGTTCACTCATCGACAGCCGACGAGCATGTGAGAAGGCTCCGGGAGGTTTTTGAACGGCTCAGGGGCTCTAATCTGAGACTAAAACCCCAGAAATGCTCATTCCTAAAAGAAAGTGTTGACTACTTAGGACATATCATTTCCAGCAATGGTGTTAAGGCCAATCCCGACAAAATTAGGGCAATAAAGGAGTACCCCACCCCCTCCAACGCAACCGAAGTTAAACAATTCATCGGGATTGTGGGTTTCTATAGGCGTATGATACCCCGGTTCGCGCAGGTAGCAAAAATGTTAACATTGCTTACGAAGAAAGACCAACCGTTTATATGGCAGGAGGAACAAGAGCGTGCTTTCGACGAACTGAAGACGGCACTTTGCTCCGATCCCATTCTCTGTTACCCAGATTTTAATAAGGAGTTTATATTGACCTGCGACGCATCCCAGTATGCCATTTCCGCAATTTTGAGCCAAGAGGTCAGCGGACAGGACCTACCAGTCGCATACTATTCCAGGCAACTAAATAAGGCCGAGCAAAATTATTCTACATACGAGCGCGAGCTCACGGCCATTGTTAGTGGGATAAAACATTTTAGGATATACCTTTACGGCAGACATTTCACCATTTTCACCGACCATCGTCCCATTCAATTTCTCATCGCAAGGGAAAATAAGTCACCGCGTCAACTAAACTGGGTTGCTTTACTGGCCGAATACGAATATACAATTAAATATAAACCTGGCACCTCTATTCCCCACGCCGATGGAATGAGCCGCATACGCATTAATGCCGTCAACCCGTTGTGCGAGCCCATTTACGATCGACAGCGCATCAAAGATGAACAAAGGGCCGACAACGCATTAAAGCCGCTAATCACTAAACTCGAGACCGACAACGCCAGTGACGAAGACTTCGCTCTAGACGATGAAGGGGTCCTCTATCGCCTGCGCTCAGCGAATGAGCGAGAGGACAAACTCGTAATTCCGGCGTCAATGAAACTTCGCATCCTAAATAATTATCACAATCTACCGTATAGTGGCCATCAGGGAGTGGAACGTACTACCAAACTCCTCAGGTCAAAATTTTTCTGGCACACCCTTGCCGCCGACGCGAAACTGTATTGCGCCCAATGCACTTCGTGTGCCGAACGAAAGATTTCGCCTCATCTGCGAAAGGTTCCCCTCCAACGGTACAACGAGGTTCTACGACCGTTTGCACGGACACACATGGACTGTCTGGGTCCCTTCCCCGTAACGAACAACGGAAATAAACATCTTTTGACCTTCATCGACGCGTACTCCCGGTACGTCATCGCGGTCCCTATCAAGGACCAGTCCGCGAAGACCGTTGCTAAAGCCTTTTTCGAAAACGTTATTGAAAAGCATGGGGTACCGGAACAGCTGATTACAGACAGGGGTCAAAATTTTGCATCTAAATTGCTTAATGAGGTGTGCAGCATACTCCGATTAAAGCACAATTACACTACGGCGTACTCCCCCCACGTAAACGGAGCAATTGAGCGAGTACACCGAGTAATGGCCGATTTATTAAGCCACTACGTCAACAAATCACACACGGATTGGGACGAATACGTACCATTTATGCTGATTGCCCTCAGGAGCGCAATTAACACGTCGACAAACGAAAGTGGCTTTTTCTTGCTTTACGGATACGACATGCCCATCCCGTATGACACAATCACCCGTCCGGTAAACTCACTCGATAAGACCAAGCACACGCAAGAGTCGTACGCCGAGGTTATAAGGAAACGCCTCGCGGACGCATATGTAAAAGTGAACGAAACCATAAAAAAACATTTAGAATACCGGGAAAAACAATACAACAAGAAAACTAAGCCCTGCGAATTAAAAGTTTATGACAAAGTCTATTTATTCGACCCAGTAGTCAAAATTAATACGGCAAAGAAATTGCGCAAAAAGTACAAGGGGCCGATGCGCATTGTATCACAGGAGGGACCCGTTACGTTCACGGTACGCGACATAACCTCGGGAAAACAACAAACTGTGCACGCCAATCGGCTTAAACCTTTTGATTGTGTAAGCGATCGGGAGCTAGAGGGTAGCGAATCTGACGAAGACTCGCCACCGTCCGTCGCAGATGACCCAGTCCCAACACTGCCGAGAGCTCCCAGGTTTTACGATTTGCGCGACAATATTCTCGTTACACCTGTCGCTGACCCTAACACGCACCACGCTTCCGTCGAAGGACCCGAGCCCACTGCGATAAATTCACAGTCTCGAACCATGGACGCGGGGAGGGTCGAAAATATTGCGGACTCAATACCTTCGTCATCATTCGCGGTAACCGAGGACAATGAGCCGAGCGATGATACCCCATCACCTTGCGAAACGGCAGGACCTACCTCGACCGCTAAGGCTCGGTACCAGCTACGCCCGCCCAAACATGTGTATTATAAGGTCTAAGGTAGTTTATATTAATAGATCTCGTTACAAGCACTGTCTTTATTTTCTAAATGTGAACGGTTGGTTAACATAACTTAGCAATAGGGTAGGAAGTATTAATACTCATTTTCAGATTCGACGCGCATCATGATTTTCGCTGTGCTGATTCTGTGGAGCCTTCTTGGCGCGACCGCAGGTAGTGCCGGGACCGGCTACGCGAACGTCTCGAACGATGAATTCAACAAGGGGATGATTTTCATTCGGGACCCCAGCAAGAGTGTCTTGCTAAGCCAAAATAAGTGGGTCATCGCCCTCGATGTAAACATAACCCAATACGCGGCAGGTTTAGGAAACATTCTGAATACATTGAGAAATATAGGGGATTTTAACCTCACGGCAACTTCGACACTATTCCAAAACGACGCATTCAATGTAAAATCAACCCTTGACAAAGATGTCGCGACTCTGTTTTCAGCCGCGCATCAAATTGAGACGCAACTATATAACATTATGCTTACCTTAGCCCCTGCGAACCGTATGAACAAACGTAGCCCTTTTAATTTTGTCGGTACATCCCTCAAATATCTATTTGGCACAGCGGTTAATTCCGATGTCGAAATTATAAACTCTAAATTGTCTCGTATGACCTCAACCGACGAAGAGGTCGTTCATCTGTTAGCTCACCAAATAACATTCATAAACCAAACTGCCAATGTGGGTAATCGTAACTCGGTGGACATTAGAAACCTGGCGGAAATAGCGAGTCAATTGAATGGTAAAATTACAAATGTTCAATTAGCGTTTACGAGGACAGTCGACACCATTGCACCCGCAATCAGCGATATATTCACCATTAACGCGGCAGTGCGATCCCTTGGCTACGCTCTTACGCAACTGAAGGAGAATGTAGACCAACTTCAATCCGCTTTAGAATTAACTGCAAATAAAAAACTTAGCTCCTTCTTCTTGTCACCGGCAAAGCTTCAAAATATTTTAACCACTGTGGAACCGTTCCTGCCCAACGATCTGGAATTTATCACGTCTCTGCATCTGGACAATTTGTTTTTATACTACGAGCTAGCAAGGGTCTGCGCCACGGCTTACGGCAACACCATCCGCCTGTTCATTACAATACCCGTGAAGGCAAACAATCGCTATTTCGACCTGTACCAAAGTCACGTACTCCCAACCATATTCAGGAACCACAGTGCCGTTTATATCAAGCCTTCCCATCCCTTCTTTGCAATTTCCAAGGACAAACAACTATTTGTGGAGCTAAATAACCACGATTTGGACGCTTGTGAGGAAGGAGTAATAAAGATTTGCCCTCCACTAAAAGCTATCCGAAAGGCGAGCGCCGGACAGTCTTGTCTCCTGGCTCTGTTCAATGGCGACGAGGCGACGGCTAGTCTGCTGTGCGAACGAGAAATTTCCCTGTTCTACCATCCCTCAGTTTTCCGTGCACTCGATAGTGACACGTGGTTTTACAGCGTCCTGACCGAGTCACTGACCATTCAATGTCCCGCTGCAAGTGGCGCGTCAAACCAAATTTCAACATTAACGATTAAAGGAACCGGGAAAATTACGGTCCCGTCGAATTGCTATGTGTACAGCAACACATTTGTTTTGTTCCCCCACGTATCAGAGTCTGTGGACCTTTCCACGCATGTGGAGTTTCATGTACCACTAACCCCGGACATCTTTTCACCGACCGGATCTACCCCTGTACATTCTCTCGGCACCACCGACCAAATAGAGACTGTTTTAAAAACCATCTTGCAAAATAAGAGCCCACCCCTTGTTATTCCAATGCATCAGTGGGA